>CM017574.2:12093959-12148959 GCA_007844105.2 Rhamnella rubrinervis | reverse complement strand
TGATGAATTTTATTATTGGGAAAATGTTTTTATTGTAAGAATTTTATAGGTGAATGTGTTGATTAATGTTGTAATTTTGGTTGACATTGACCTAATTAAAAATTGATATTTCAATAAATATGTGTGTCTATATATGTAAAAGTCAAATACTAATTAAATTGGTAACTAATTACCACTTCTCACTTTTCTTTCATTTATGTGTTAAGAAATTATAAACAAATCCTATTTCCAAATATTATTACCTTTTATAGTTCATTAATCTATTATGTAAGTGGTTGATTTTAAATTATATAGGAGGGTACGATAAAAGAAAGAGTGTTGATGAACTAACTTTTAATTGCCAATGATTAGTTGAGCATAAACTTCATTTGCATACGCATACCTATTTGTTCAAATACATTAATTTTGGTTCGAACTATTAACTATATATGAATATAACGTAAGAATGCTATCATACGTGAAGTAGTTCATACATCCTGTACCACAGTGAGCTAGCATCTAATTTCAAAAACCACGCTAAGAGAGTAGTTAAAAAATAAAATGAAAATAAAAATTAAATGGCAGCTCATAGTGCAGGGTGTATGAACAACATCACATATATGATTGTTTCTGTATATATAATACATATGCATATATATATATATATATATATATATATATATATATGTGTGTGTGTGTGTGTGTGTATGTGCATATGTATATATCATAGTGTTGACCAAAGATCAGTGATTTTAGTAAGTATATATATATGTATATATAAGGTAGGCCAAGTTATTAGGTACGTACATGAGAGGACTTGAGCTTCAATGCTAGTTTCAGTTTCAACCCTAATAAAATTTTAGGTTAATGACTATCACATTGAAGCTATTTTTTATTCATAAAAAAAAAAAAAGAAAAAAAGTAAGGTTTAGTAGTAGATGGAGTTTTGTAATAATAAAAGATGGATTGTAATGAGTAGTGCCCACTTACCTATGTGATGTGGTACCCTCAAAATGAACTTTTTAGTGAACTTCATAATTTTGGATACGGAGATCCATGAGAAAGTGGAGGTTTCTACTTTCTTGGGGAAATGAAAGATGATTTCTGCTGCAAATGATTATCTATGACTATTTATATTGAAATTATTGATGGGATGTTGTAGTATAGTTTTGAGAAAGTGATAAAATGTACTAATTAAAAGCATGGATTAGGCATATGGGTTAAATCACACATGCATGTACAGTACATCTAAACGTGTTAAAGTTGTAGTGTATTTTAAGGACTAGAAATCATGTTAACCAACAGAAGAATTGTATTGTTTGTGTAAATTGTTAATCTTTTTCTCCTGCATAGTTTTCCAACTTAATTTTAGTTGAAGCATTTTGTTTATCTTTCTTTTGTTGAAGTTGCAGGTTCATATGTGTAACAAGCTTGCTAGTGTTGTTCCCGCTGTGACATTTGTGAAAATACACCTGGTATGTGGCTTTTAACATTTGGTACTTTTGGTTTCTGGCTAGGTGGTCCAAGTACATTTATTAGTTACTAAGCCTCCAATTCATTACGGGAAAGAAAGTCCACTATTTATACATAGCCATATTAACTTAGCATTCAATAATGTAAAAGGGAAGTTGAAAATGCTGAATTTTGATGAACAGTAACTACAAATAAGATAGAAATGGTAGATGATAAAAGGGAGTCTTGTGTAGGTTTTTCCTTCAATTATTGGTTTCTTATCGATTTGTATTTGAAAACGAGTTTGTTTTTCTCTTTTACTAAAGTAGATTCTAGGTCTTTAATATAATTTAGTATACTTCATTAAAGAAAGAAAAACTTATGTGTGAAATATTTATATATTAAAGATGAGAGAAAGATAGAGAGAGTTTTATTGGGTAATTGGGTATTCATTAAGCTATTTGAATAGGGTCTTTTATATGATATATAAGAGATAGAGAATGTGTCTTCAACTGGTTGGTTGGTGATATTTAAAGCACTCTGTCCATTATCTTACCAAAGTTGTATTAAGGGATATACATACATACATATATATATATATATATATATATATAATATATGAAGTAATTAATTAAAGATATATAAAGGATATTGAGTATGAATTTAAAGTGGGTTTAGTTAGCTATCTTATTCATTTTAATGACAACCATATAATCTTGTTAATTAATTTGATTAGGAGTTTAGCACAAGATCATGTTTTAATTGTTTCTTTATTGCACTGGAATACTCCTTTTGCCTCCCTTTATCATCGATGGTCACATGCAAGAGCTCTTTTATCTAAAAGTGAAGTCAGAAATGGTTCTTCCATTACAAAAGGTAATTTGAATATGGTTTTCATAACTAATTATATCATAAGTGTTTTGGTGGTTGTCAATGCCCATCCTGGGGAATCATATACAAAGATATCATACATGACTATGTTGATTTTGCAAGGACTATAAACGAAAGTTTGCACTTTGATTTGCTTGTTTCTTTTTCTTTTTTACTATCACGTGGTCATGGGGAGTTAAAAATTTTAGATGTACATATAAAATGTTTTTCATTTTTGACCAGATAATTTTGGAGAAGTAGTAGCTGATGTCTACTACTTGAATGTTGGAGATTTGGTGCCAAAATTTTAAAATTTTTATGTTGCTAGAACTCTTTGAAAGGTATAAAAGCACTTGATTTTCTTTTCTTTCTCTTTCTTGACCTCTAAATAAATATATTTTGATATTTGATCTCTTTTCCTTTTTCTTTTCAGATTAGTGGTAATTTATTATGAAAATGTTCAACGCGAAATCAGAAGCCAAAACTATGGGCCTTTTTTTGCTTGTATAGGTGGTTTTGGTAGAATGAGTCAGTTTTGTGGTTCTGTTTTGAATAAACGGTTGTACATGTGAGATATTCAATTGTATATTTTTATTGATGATATTCCACCAAAATCAACCAATTATTGTAATTTTATGAAACAAAATAGAACGTGAGGATGCAATGAAGCTTGAAATTCATAAATGAAAAGGAGAGAAAACACCTATTGTCGTAGCTGTGCATAACATGAAAATCAAATCCTTTATAAAATGCTGCTCCATTTAAAGCTCTCACTCCTTTTTTTCAAGGTTGAAATGAATTGTTTGATGGAAATCATAAAGTCAAGGGCTATTGAACTTTTTAATTTAGAAACGGAGGTGCAAGATCAACGATCGGACAATACTTATAGAGATGATGATACCGATACGACGTTCACATAGTTATATCGTTTATGAGAGAGAAAATATTTATTTATTTTTTTGTAAATGAAGATTGATTTTAAAAAAAAAAAAATGTTAAATAAAAATAAAAATATAAATTAAAAATTCAATTAATATTTCTAAAAAGCACGTGCTCTGCCAATATCCAGTATATATATATATATATATATATATATATATATATATATGGTATGGACTTTTCAAAATTATTTATTTAATTTTACTGGTTGTTTTACAGCCTTCATCAAACATTACTTTATTTATTCATTATATAATATGAGATCAATGGCACAATTTCTTGAAGTTTTCTAACAAGACAGGCGTCTTGTTATTCTTGAAGCTTTTGGGTTATGTTTTTGAGCATTTTAATCTGTTAGGGACATATATGAGAGAAGATAATAACTTAATATTTTTATATTAAAAATTGTATTTTTTAATAGACATTAATTTATTCTCTTCTCTTTATTTGTTGTTGTGTTTTGTGTGTATTATCATCCGATTTGAAGTTAACAAAACAATTTCCTGCATTTTAACTGCTGCTGAACTGCTCATAATACGATGCTTGAAATTCTACATTTCTCTATAAATGATGAATTAGTTAAAATAAAATTTATGGTTTTTCACTCGAATTTAAATAATAATAATAATAATAATAATAATAATAATAATAGACACCAAAAAAAACCCAACCAATGGGGCAAAACAGTAATTACAAAACCGATGGGTCTGAGACTGTTTGACATAAATACCCTTTCTCTCTCAGCGCCCCAAAACCTGTTACTGTATATCCTGAGACTCTGTCTCTTCTGCCCCTGGAATTCCCACTCTCTCCCTCTCCCTCCCTTGGCCACTGTGTTTAATTCAGATTTTCTCCAACAATTACCCGCCAAAAATCCTTCCTTTCCCATATTTCAAATTATCGTTTCTCTTCCTCCCTGTCACCATTGCCTTTCTTTTCTCTTTCTTCCCAGTTCCTGCAATTGCGTGACCCTCGTTCCCCTTAATGCTCACTCCCAGCTTCTATGTGATGTATTGGTTTCTTTGGGATTACTCAAGTTCGAAGTTAAACTTGAGGTATTTCTTTTCTTTAATTCTGATGCTCCTGCAATTTTTGTATTGTTATTTTGGATTCCTTTATTGTTTTACCCAGTGAAACGCGTTGTCCTGGAAGTTACTTCTTTTAATTCCGGTTTAACAGTTAACTTTTGGTTAGTGCTTGGTTTCTTGGTTTGGAATATTATAGCTTTACAAGTTAATATTGGTGAGAACTTGTTCTAATTATTATTATTGCTTTTAAAAGTTACGTTTTTCATCGTGTGAATAAAGTCCATATAGCAAAGTTGATATGTGTATTGCTCTTGTTTGGTGTCTGGTAAACCGGAGGAAAAGGAGAGGAAATGATACTTACTATTTTATGGTATATGTTTTATGCTTTAGAGAAAGCGCAGCTCACTTGAGTAAGGGTTGATAGTAAGCTCAATTGACTGTTATTATAAGCTGATGGGTTTGAATTTGGTTGTGAAATTTTTAACTTTGTGATTGTTTGTACACTAATTTGAGGTTTGAATGTTACAGAAAGTTCTTGTAGGTTAATTTCAGTTCTCATATGCGTCTAAGATACCTGCATTTCTGGGACTTGTTCTCTCTCTTCTTCTGCTAATGTTAGTGTAGCGCATGTTTGAAAGAATTGTCGAGAGCACAGTGGATACAACTTGTGCTAATATTAATTTGTGGGTGCTTTACTGTGCAAAATTATTGTTGACCAATATAGTGTAGCATAGCCATCAGCTACAATTGTAATTGAAATACCTCAAATTAGTGAGAATAGCCTCAATACGGTTTTCAGAGGATAGTCCGGTTGTAAAATCCGCCACTTTTCATGTGAGAGGTCGTGAGCCTTACACCTGTAACTCAGAAATTAAAAATCTGTCAAGAAAAAAAATATAGTGTCAATGTGAAGTAAGCACACCAAATGTTAGAGCACCATAAAAACATGTGTATTTTAGGCTTATTTGTTTAATATCTTTTAAAACAAATAAAAGAAAAAGTACAAATCAAAAAAAAGTTTATATGTCTGAACAATGTTCTGTTTTTATTATGATTTTTAAAGAATCTTATTAATTTGTTGTTTCTAGGAAGAAGGCATGAGGTTTGGTTAGATGGTTGAGCATCTTTATGATTTCGTTGATTCAGCCAAGATATGTTGCTAATTTTAAAGTGGATGGATTTGTAGCTTAATCTCAAGAAACTATAGAGACCTAATGAGGGATTACTTGTTGTTGCTCTGATTATGTCATCACACTTGCTATTTGCTTTTAATCGCAGATCAACTCAACTTACTATTTGCTTTTAATCGCAGATCAACTCACCTTTGAGTAATTCTTGTTTTGAATTGATTGAAGTTAGGGAAATCATCCTACATCCATCATGTCCAATAGCTGTATTTGATGTACTTGATACTCGAACACTGTTCCAGAAGCACTATTTTGGTTCAAATCGATGGACTGCAATTTTAATTTCTTGAAAATGATTGGCCATCCACCTGTCTTTGAGGCCTCTTGTTGCCCATCTGCCAAGTACGCATTTGTCTGGTTCACTTTCCCAACAAGCCTAGTCCTCTTCAGAGTTCAGTATCATCTTTTGTTCGATTGAAATGTTCATCTTGTTCTGCACTTAAAGTGATTGAATCAATCCCACAAATGATTTGGCCTTCAACACAAGCCCAAACATGCTGAGTCAGCCTCATGAAGGGTTTCACAGAATACCTGGAAAGTTTAGTAATGGAAACTGGCCTAGGTCTACTGAAAATGATAAGAACGTCAGAAGCAAGCCAGCAAATTTTGATAGCAAAGAGAGTCTTAGACGTTATTCTGTGATGCTTCATAGGTGTTCTTCGAAAAGGTATCTTAATGAAGGCATGGCTATTCATGCACAGGTGATCAAGAGTGGGATAGACCCAGATTCTCATTTGTGGGTTTCACTAGTAAATGTTTATGCAAAATGTGGTAGACTGGTATGTGCACGGAAAGTGCTTGATGAGATGCCTGAACGAGATGTCGTGTCTTGGACAGCTTTGATTCAAGGGTTTGTAGCTGAAGGATATGGTCTTGATGGTGTGAGTTTGTTTTCTGAGATGAAGAAGGATGGTGTAAGGCCGAATGAGTTTACATTGGCAACAGGATTAAAAGCGTGTTGTGTTTGCTTAGATTTAGAATTTGGGAAACAGCTGCATGCAGAAGCAATCAAAGTTGGGTTCTACTCGGATTTGTTTGTTGGGTCTGCTCTTGTTGACCTTTATGGAAAATACGGTGCAATGGAACTTGCAGATAGAGTGTTCATTTGCATGCCTGAGCAGAATGCTGTATCCTGGAATGCATTGCTTAGCGGATATGCTCAGGAAGGTGATGTAAAAAGGTCCTGAAACTGTTTTGCAGAATGACAGAATCAGAAATGAAGTTAAGTGCCTTCATGCTGTCCACTGTACTCAAGGGTTGTGCAAATTCAGGAAGTTTGAGAGAAGGCCAGGTGGTGCATTCCCTGGCCACAAAAGTCGGAATTGAACTTGATGAATTTCTGGGTTGTAGTCTTGTTGATATGTATTCAAAGTGTGGGCTGGCGGTTGATGCATTAAAAGTATTCATGAGAATCAAAGATCCAGATGTAGTGGCCTGGAGTGCAATGATCACTTGCCTTGATCAGCAAGGACTGTGGCAGGAAGCGGCTCATATCTTTCGTCTGATGAGACGCAGGGCTTCAAACCAAATCACTTTAGCTTCTCAAGTATCCTTAGTTCTGCCAGTGATCTGGAGGACATACGTTTTGGTGAAAGCATTCATGCTTGTGTTTGGAAATTTGGGTTTGAATGTGATGTGTCTGTTGAAAATGCTTTGATTGCAATGTACACAAAACATGGACGAATTCAAGATAGCACTCAGCTTTTGAGACAATGAAAGATCGTGATTTGGTTACATGGAATGCCTTTTATCTGGATTCCATGATTATGAACTTTGTAGTCTAGGGCGAGAATCTTCCATCAATTGCTTGTCGAAGGTTTCAAGCCCAACATTTACACATTTGTAAGCATTTTAAGGTCTTGTTCAAGCCTCATGGATGTAAGGTTTGGAAAACAAATACATGTGCATGCTATCAAAAACAGCCTTGATGATAATGATTTTATTGGAACTGCTCTTGTTGACATGTATGCCAAAACCAGGCTCTTGGAAGATGCAGATGTAGCCTTCCGTAGATTAACTAATCGAGACCTCTTCTCTTGGACGACCATCATCACTGGTTATGCACAGACTGGTCAGGCAGAGAAGGCTGTTAATTGCTTTAGTCAGATGCAACGAGAAGGTGTGAAGCCAAATGAATTCACTCTTGCTGGGTGTTTAAGTGCTTGCTCCCAATTGGCTACCCTAGATAATGGGCGGCAGCTCCATTCAATGGCAATTAAGTGTGGGCATATAGGAGATCTGTTTGTTAGTAGTACAATTGTAGATATGTATGCAAAATGCGGATGCATAGAAGATGCTGATGCTATCTTTGAGGGCTTGGTTTCATGGGATACGATCTCATGGAACACCATGATTTGTGGATACTCCCAGCATGGGCTAGGGGAGAAAGCTCTTGAAACGTTTGGGAAGATGTTAGATCAAGGTGTCAAACCAGATGAGGTCACCTTCATAGGTATTTTTTCTGCATGCAGCCACCTGGGTTTAGTTGAAGAAGGAAAAGAGCACTTCAACTCTATGATTGAAGTTTATAAGATTAATCCTACAATTGAGCATTATGCTTGTGTGGTTGATATTCTTGGTCGTGCTGGAAGATTCAATGAGGTTGAAAGATTTATCAAGGCTATGAAACTAACACCCAAATCTACAATTTGGGAGACTGTTCTTGGGGCTTGTAAAATGCATGGAAATGTGGAATTAGGTGAAAGAGCAGCAGGGAAGCTTTTGAGATTAAACCTGAGGAGGACTCTACGTACATATTGCTTTCAAACATTTTTGCTGCCAAAAATAGGTGGGATGATGTTAGAAAGGTCAGGAAATTAATGTCTAGTCAGGGTGTTAAAAAGGAACCTGGGTGTAGCTGGGTTGAGGTGGATGGACAAGTCCATGTATTCATCTCTCAGGATGGTTCACACCCTAGAATCAGGGATATTTGCCTAAAGTTAGAGGAACTAGGCCAACAACTGACATCGGCAGGTTATACACCAGAGACGGAAATGTACTTCATAATATTACTGAAAAGAAAAGAAGGAACACCTTCAGTATCACAGTGAAAGACTGGCTCTTGCTTTTTCCCTTATTAACACCAATCCTCTTAAAACAGTACGAATTTTAAAAATCTACGCATCTGTGGAGACTGCCATGATGTTATGAAGCTTGTCTCAGACATCACAGATCGAGAAATAATTGTCCGTGACATTAAGCAGTTCCATCATTTTAAAGCTGGCACTTGCTCTTGTAAGGATTTTTGGTGAAATAGGTTTGGAAATTTACAGAGAAAGAAAATAACAATGAAGATACAATCATTCTAAAAATGAAGATACCAATCATCTTCTTTATGCAATCATCTTGTTGAAAGAAGAAGAAGAAACTGGGATAGCCATTAAAGTTCTTACTTTGATCAACTGATACCACATTGCTGCTGTTGCTTACATTCTCTTCATGCAGGTAATGTTCCTTACAACCTTAATTAGCTTACTATTTTATATATTCCAAATGCATTTATTCATCAAAGTTAGCTTTCTATTTTATATGTCAAATGCATTTATTCGTCTGAGTGTTTGGAAAAACATATTCCTTTGTAACTTTCAATATTTCAATTCTTGTAGACAAAGTGTCTGCTCGTTGCACAATGGAAATATTTATTTAGTTTATGATATCTGGTTTGGATAATTGGATTGGTAAATGGAGATCCTAGTTTTCCTTTCCATTCACTTTGTTGCTGGTGTTAATGGTTTTTTTCCCCTTATTCTATTCCCATTCTTTCCTTTGTGTGTTACACTCATATCAGGAAATAATTTGGATCCCTCAGTAGATCCCTTTACCATCATTTTGTTACATTGGACAGTCAAGCTGTTATTCTATTCCATGATTTATTTTATTGTTTCTCATGCCTTCTTTAACAATGTGCCTCACTCTTATACTTAGTTGTAAATTTTTCTTGTTAAAAGAGTACAAGGATTCAAGAAACTAATATTTTTATTCTTTCTTTGAGTGAAATTGATATTAATATGACAAGGCCATTTCTTTTTGGTTGCAACAAAGTGGCAGTGTAGATGTGAAGCTCCATAACAATTAATCTGGAAAAGATTACTAATGGATGCTATGTAGTATTCATCTTATTTTCTTCTAGTCATTTCATATATAATTAAAAATCATTGAAAAACTAGCTTTCTTTTGGGGGGACAAAAAACTGTCACACAAGGATCATTATGGTGAAAGAGTTTTAAAATATTTTTTGTATGATGATTTTTTGGACATTTAGCTGTATCTAATTGGTTTTTTATGCACATTTTTCTTGTGCCTTGATGAATTCTCCTTCTGTTGCTCATCCATTGAGAGTTGTCATCCTCAGGAACATCTAATACCAATTGGCTGTGGTTCTGTGTATGTTATTGTTTATGGAGATGAAGACTAGCCAGCAGTTATAGCTTATTCTGTTTTACCTATAAATTGTAAGTATGTATGTCTGCGTTTTGTTCTTCATTGTCTAAACTTCAGTATGTTAAATTTCTTTTTGTTCTCTTGGATGCATTAGTACATTATATCTTTTTATATAATACTAAGTTCACTGGTTTATTTTATGGTGCTTCCTCATTTTTCTAAATTATCTGTCAGTGTGACAAAATTTATTGTTTCTATGCAGCGCTTGTCTTGTTTCCAAGGATCTTTCTTTCTTTCCTTTTTTGTTTTTTGGGGTTCCAGAAGTAGCAACTTTGCTGCTCCACAACTTCTGCATATACCAATAGTTGTCCTCCTGGTCATGAGGTTTGTAAACAAACCCATACGAGTTTTCTTATCTAACTTTATCTATCTTTTTATGTTTGTTTGAATCAATATATTGCGTAAATGAATACTGGTAATGGTAATATCACAGTTTCTCTTCTGGAACTTTCACAAGAGTTCCTGCTCTTGAGAGCTACAGCGATTTGTCCCAATGAGCCCCTGCCTTCGTTGAAGAATTGTCAAATCAGATCATTGAGGTTCTCAAATTTTTTAGGTAATTATCATTATCCTTTGTCTTTGCTTTTTAAATTATATTTTTGAGTTTTAGGCACTCCATTTATGATTTGAGAGTAGAAGGAACAGACACACAAGATGATGTTCTTCTTATGTTTGTTGGTATGTTCATGGTCGTGCTGTGTCTTCTACTGGAGACGAATATGGTAAGAGTGTACAGAAAAGTCAGTGCGTGAGTTAAAGTCTTTAATTCTTTTAAACTGAACTGCTGATTTGCTGGAATCCGATTTTCCACTCTCTCTCTCTCTCTCTCTCTCTCTCTCTCTCTCTCTCAAGAGCATAAATGTCTTGAAGTTTCTTCAAACTATTAATTGTTAAATACTGCGTTAAGCTGCTCTCTTACTAGTTTTCTGTTTTTCCCTTGTTTGCTCTATCCCCATATTTTTTCTATTGCTATCCTCAAACTCTATTTTGTGAACTTGCAGGAGACCTGACACAGCTTATATTTGTTATTGTCTTGCGACTAATTTTGACTCCTTTAAGGCATGAGCCACATCTCTCGGAGAATAGGACACAACCTTTTATCCTTTAAACAAACGCTGAAACATTGTTCAGAAACTGACTACTAATTCAGAGTTCAATATCATGAGATACTCTTCAGTTCCTTGCTTCAAAAACCTTTCTATCAGGAACTGCTCTAACATCGAGTTACAAATCGATGCTTTGTCCATGAGGTGTTGTGTAGTGAGGACAATGAACTGATGGTATTATCTCTTAATTGTATGGCTAAACCAAAGCTAATGTTTAACACTTAAAATACATAGAATGTTTATGGATATTCTACTATGATATCTTAGTTTTAACTTAATTTGGTGCTCCTGTGTACTAGCATTGTCTTCAAGATGGACAATTGACATACCTAGTCGAAGAAAGATCTGCTAATGAGTTATCATGGAGTTCTTGGAAAGATTACAAATGGTGGGAACAGACAACGACTCCATTTTCAGGGTTTCAACATTTAAAATCAATCTTGAACTATGAGATGGTGGTGTATGGTGTTCTTGAAATGTTATGATGACCTGTTAATGTTCAATTTACATTTGTAAGAGGCAATGAAATTGTTATGCCATTTTTTCTTTTTCTGTAAAAGTTTTATCAATTAATCTGTATGTCTATAAGAAGCCACATTTATGATTGGAGGAGACGGATACATGCAAAATACTTCCGGGTATAACTGTTTCAGAGGGCTTTGTAGAAAAGGAAATTAAATAAACAATTTTCATATAATAAAGTGCCAAAAAAAGAGCATATAAAAAGGCAATGCTATTAGTATCTGATAGTTCTTAGACCAAGTATTTTTCAGTTGTGTGAGTACTATGTATTCTAAGAACCAGCCTCCTCCAGTCCCATGGTCTCCAGCTCCACAAGCTTATCTGAGGTGGTGGATACAAGAAGTTGCTTACCCCACCCTGCTTCAACTCACTTATCATTTCTGCCTGTAATCCATCTAATATTAATTAATTGATTAATTGCATAATACACTTTTTAATCACATAGTTAAGAAACATTAATTACCTGAATGGCACCCTTCTTACGCTCTCTTTCCAATACATCTTCAAGGTACTTCACCTTCTCATTGGTCTGCAATACAACATGGCAAACGCATACATATATGGAATTTAGATTCTATATATATGTTAGAATCTACATTTTATTAAAAAATTATTTCAATTTTTAAACAAATTATAGAAACTAAAATCATTTCCTTAACTAGTGATTCTAAACCCCAAAAAGTGAATTACAGTTGTTCATATGTTGCTGCATTTATATATAATTACGTACGTACCAAGTAATAGAAGCTCTGCATGTACTCCTTCAGTCCTACGATTCGTCGACGGCTTTCTTGAAACGGCTCCCAAATTTCCTAAACATGTAATGTATGTAAACAAACTTCATTAATTAATTAATCATCAACTTAATCAAGAAGTTGGTACCTAGCTAGCTATAAAATAAAGAAGAAGAAATCAACTTACCTGTATTTCTAGCGGTACGGGATTTCCTCGAGCCATAAAAATTTGATCCACTCCAAAAACATGAAGCAAATGAATCTTCCTAGTTGTTATGATGATTTTACTTCCCAAACCAAACCGATTTCGATTTCCAACAAGTGCAAAAGTTGATCTAAATCATCCACATCGTCGACCACGATTAGCACTCTTTTATGACTTAATTTTCGTTTGATCAATTCCACACCTTGTGTTGGACTTGTTATATTGTTCTTATTCTCCAATGGAACAACATCATGAACAAGCTTTTCTTGCAATCCAAGTATACCGTTCGGCTTTTTCGATTTTGCTCCGACATTTCTTAGAAAGCTGCTGCCTTCGAAAGCGTGACGAGTTTGATCATAAACAGCTTTGGCAATGACTGTCTTCCCCATTTGGCTTTCCCCATAAATCCCAACTACAATAACATCATCTGATCCAACTTGCAAGAAGAGGTTTAAATAGTCACTACACACATCATATCCAATTGGGTATATGGAGATTTTCAGATTCAATGGAATTCTTTTATTTCTAATGTCTTGGACAACTCCACCAAGAAAATAAGATTCACTCCTGGATTAATTGTTTACTTGTCAATGACCAGCTACCTGAATCACATACATACATACATATATATATATATATATATATATATATATGCTAATTAAAGAAACTATAGGTAATTGAACAATATACATAATGGTCACCAAGTCAATTTTTGCTTATTACACCAATTTAATTAGCCTATAATATATATATATATATATATATATATATATATATATATATATGTATGTATGTATATAGCAGAGAGAGAGAGAGAGAGAGAGTAGTAGTTACTGATGGGTAGATGAATCCCAACCACACAAATCAGAAGCCTGTTTGAGAGCAGACTTCCATCTTTTCCACCAGAAGCCTCCAACCTTCTGTTTGGATAAAGCCATGGCAGCAACCCCAGTAAGCTTTCTAAGATGTGAAGGGTCGAGATGGTAAAAGATCGGGACTACTATGATCCCCATTTCTGTCTGCACCTCAGAATCCTAACAAGCTCTTCAAGACACCAATTGGAAGACAGGTAATGTGTAGAAAGCAAAAGAATTGCAACTCTACACTTGTTTATGGCTTTCATTTGTTGTTGCTTCAGCTCAACTCCTTCAAGTAACAAAGCTTTGCCTGCAAAGTCTGCTATGTATCTGTTTGGATCTTCCTTGTTAAAGCTCAGATACACATCACATCCCTCTTCAAACAGATCAGATCCCATTTTTACTTTATTCACTAGTCTAGCTTATTCATTTTCTTCTTCATTATCTATAGAGGCCATGCTTATTCAATAATATCCGCCAATTAATTAGACTTTAATATCTATTTTCAAACTATACATTAGAAGTTGCTAGATAGGTTTTTCTTGTTTGTTTGCACAAATCATGCATGAAGACAAAATGGGAACAGTAAAATCTCCTAATTTCGTGTGCTAATGGATAGTTTGAAAAGTCAACATGGATAATTACTTCGAATTTTGTGCTAATGGAGTCATTAATTTTAATATCTAACAAAAGAAAACTGTCGGTGGAAAAAACATGTCCGTGGCTTCTTTGTAGTAGTTAGCAAGTGAATGTAATTAATTCCATGGCTTCCTCCTCCTTGTCCTTCTCCTTTTGGTCCGCCATAAGTCATCAGCGGCACGATGTGTTCTTGAGTTTCAGAGGCGAAGACACTCGCCATGGCCTCCTCAAGAATCTCCACGCAGCCTTGTCTGAGGCTGGCATCTCAACTTTTAAAGATGATATAAATCTTGAGAAAGGAAGTGATATCACTTCAGAGTTGCTCAAAGCCATTCAGATGTCTCGTATCGCCGTCGTCCTTTCTCGAAGAACTATGCTTCTTCAGGGTGGTGCTTGGACGAACTGGTTAAGATCATCGAATGCAGACGAGTCGATGGCCAGATTGTGCTTCCGGTGTTCTATGATGTGGATCCTGATGATGTTCACAACCAGAGTGGGAGTTTTGCTCAAGCTTTCGCTACACACGAACAGCGTTTTGCGTTGGACACCTCCATTGACGACAAGATTGGTAGGTGGAGAGCAGCTTTACAAGAATCTGCAACCTTATCATCTTGCACCTGGGATTTGCACAAACACGTCAATACTGTTGACCATCGATGGTATGTTTGTGTATAAATTTATTAACTAGTATGTTTGTACTACATTTAGTTGTCGGATTTACCCTTGGGTCGCTTAGCATAAGCTGAACAACTATTCTTAGTAGTTTTGATAATGTTTTTGGTTTTGGTTTTTGGGACTCTTCTAACTAATAATAGCCCCTGTGTTGCTTAGCATAAGCTGAACAACTTATATATATATATATATATATATATATATATATATATATATATATATATATATATATATATATACAACAAGCTGTATAATATATAAATGTTTATTTGGTTGTACAGGCATGAATCAAATTTTATAAATGAAATCATAAAGCACATTAAGAGTAGACGTCAAGATGCTCACATGTCCCTCACTCTTCAACCTAAGGAAATAGATTCCGGGAAAGATTACTTGAATCTCTTACTCAGTGTCATATCCGATGATGTTCTGGTCATAGGCATTTATGGAATAATGGGGGTCACTTATCAAATATTACTACTTGTACTAGTACAGCAACAACATCAGTATCCATTGCAAGAGATGTTTACAATCTTAATTTTCTTAGATTTGAGGGTAGCAGTTTCCTTGCCAATGTTAGTTCAATTTCACAGCAGCCTAATGGGCTAGTTCGTTTACAACAACAATTACTTTCTGATATTCTAATGGACGAACACGATGTAGAAATAGACGAATTGAGCAGAGGGATCGATATGATTTCGACTCAACTACGAAACAGAAGGGTTCTTGTAGTTCTCGATAACGTGGATAACATCCACCAACTAAATGCATTGGCCAGAAAACGAGATTGGTTTGGTCCTGGAAGTAGAATTATCATAACAACTAGAGATGCAGAGTTGCTTAGTGTACTTGAAACTGACGATGTTTATGGGCCACAAGGCATACAGGTTTGACACTGAATTAAATTTCTTTTTCTTTTTCTTTTTCTTTTTAATTTGGGGTTTATTAATTTTAAGTACATGAATCGCATAATATGCAGGTTATTCACGAAAATATAGACAGAATCTCAAAATGATTGAACAACTGGAGCATTTAGTTCAGAGAACACATTTCCAGGTGCTTTTAATTTCCTTTGAATACATAAATTTCCAAGTAGATGAATCAATGAGCGAGTTTTCTTGGTGTTTCATGGTACAGGCTCAAAGAAAATTGATGTCCCTTGTAAATGAAATAGAAAGAGAGCGCAAGAAGAATGCCTTGCAGGTATATATGGATCCTCTGGTGATCATATATATTAATTAAAGGTCATTAATATATAATTAATTTGCAAGATATATATAATATGTTTATCTATCTACCTTGATCCATATATATATATTTTTAAGGCACAAATTATAGGAGACTTGCGAAGAGGCCAGAATCAGACTCTTCCTTCAACTGCAATCACTACTACAACTACAAGGAACATGATCCTAAAAGCAAATACTAGTAATAAAGCAGCTTATTATAATGATTGCGAAGTTGGTGCTAGTAATTATAAGGAAATGACAAGCAGTACTAGTTCTACTAGTTGGGGTACTATTCTAGGTGATAATTATATGTCCTGCTTCAATCAAAGGTATTCAATAGAGGAAGAAGTTAGTGATGAGGCAGCAGAATTAGGCCCATTATAAACACCATGCCTTCCACTGCCCACGGCCAATTAGGTATATTTTAAGTGCTTAATTAAATTGTACATATTTTATTGGTTAAGTTGTAATATTTCTTGTTTTCGTATATTTGTGTAATTAAATATGAGATTTATTATATGAATATCAGTGAAATCTATATTGCCTTTATCAATGTGAGGTTTCCTATTACTAGGTCTGATTTCTTGTTCCTAATTGTATTAATAAACTCTAACCTTTATCTATATAAGGAGAGGTTATAGTGTAATTAATAATAGTTTGAATACATGGTTTCCTCTCTCTCTCTCTGTCTTTTTCTCTTATTTATATCATTGTTTTGTTGTAAAATCAGAGAGATAGAGAGGACAATTGGGATTATATTATTCTTATTCAACTGTAAAACCTCTCCCTACGCTTTTTCATACACCAAAACGCTGCAATTCTTATGCTGCAGAAAACATCCAATAAAATGTATCCTCTTATATTCTGAATTTTAAATTACAAAAAGAATGTTAAAAATAAATGTTACCCATTATCAAATGACTAAAGAAACAGAACAAGATCATAGGCCACAAGAAACTCATAATTTCAAGTTACGAAGCAATATTGCTAAATAGAAAATTGAGAGTTCCATTTATTTCTGTTAAGGATGAACCAAGCTTGTCAGCCAATGCGGCGAGATGCTTCTTTCGTGTTATAAAAGCATAAATGTATATTACCATCAAGTTAAGAGTAATCAATTTAAAACTATCAATTAACAACTTCCACAGTGGAAGATGAGAACATTCTTCATGGCACTAACCAATAATTATCAATTATATGAAATTGTATCTGTAAATACTAACTTAACCCAAAAACTGACTACCCCACCAAACTCATCATATTCTTCCTCGTCATCTACATATCAAAATTTGATGTAACATGATGATTATAACAAACTTCAAACCGTGATGCTTAAGGTTTTAAAAGTTTCCTTTAAGTTATATTTAACATTTCTCTCCCTTATACCTACCTTGGAAATTAAACTTTATAAGACCTTAGCAAATTCTCCAGCATATATTCGTAAACCAACAAAGCCCACTAAAAGAAAATTGATAAAATAATCTTGATAACTGGAACAATGGTCTTACCTTTTAATACCATGATTGATAACTCTTCTCCTATATTCTTAGCCAATAGATTACGGTCCCAAACTTTGCCAACACCATCCTAATGATGACAATATCAGTTATATGTTCCTCAGGATAGCATTTCAAACAGCACTAAGAAGACAGGTAAAGGAAACCTGCAAATCTGGATGGTCCAGAATCTCACTTGTTGAAGAGGAACATGCAAATATAAAAATTTACATATTATACTATCAGAGCCTAATGTGTCGGTGAAGTGATTTTACCATGTTCACTAAGTTTAAAGTAGAGTGAAATTTCATGTCCAAATAAACAATATTATTTATCCAACTTGATGAAAGAAAGTCAATAGCAGTAAATTATTACTATACTGACATACTACATACACATTAGTATTTTTGGATTTAACATAAATAAAAATTTTAAAACTATTATGTTAGTGACTGTTTAAATATCCTAAGCCAGTGTGCATATCACCTTAAGGATTGCACAGGCCTCACAGAGCTCTTCTTTTCTGATATTTTCCTCACCATCTGCATAGCCTAAACAACCGGGGAAAGTAAACACAAAACACAAAAACCGGAAGAGCATTCATTAAATTAAGGGTCTACAAGGAGAGTAAGATAGAATTCAATCTATTTTTCCTCAAGTACTCTCAAGAAATTTAACAGTTTCTCAACTCTATGAAGTTTCCAGTTGGAAAAAAGAAAAGAAGATAAATTTATATTTTAGTTACATATTCGTATTTTTAAAAACAATTTCCTTATACTGGTTGTCCAATTTAAACTAAAAAATGTTTGTGAAACAGGAGAAATTTCTAGCTGTCATCTGATCTAAGTAGCTTTAGTCTTGGCCCAATTGTAGTATCTAATTGTTTTTCTGTTAAATTAATGATAAATAACCAGACAAAATAGATGGAAACTATAGCTATATTCATTTCGCATGAAGTTGGACTGGGTCTTATAATATGGGCTGAGTCTATGGACTTCTAACTAGATCAAAGGCTTGGGACGGGCACAACCTCAGATCGGGTCATGAGTGTGTAGGCCATTATATTTTACCCACAACTAAATAAAATAGGTCGGAGGTGCGCACTAGCGACCAAGTTACCATCTTGTGTTTAACGGTGCTTGATAGGTTGGACCAGATGATGTGGCATTCGTACCGGTCCTCCCTCGAAGTTGGATAGAGCATGAGCAGTTTTAATTTTTTTTTTCCATTCTGGTTAACATGACAATGCAAGAAATGCTTAATTTTAGCATACTGAAACATCAATACAACAAGACAAATTATTGATGCATGCTGATATTTATATGACATGAACATTAGAAAGAATAATCAACATTTCTTGAACAAGAATAATCTCCTTGAACCCCATCAAGGACCATCACAAACCAAAAGATTTAAATGGAACAATAATAATATTAAATTAGCATTACCCATAATAATAAGTTAAATGTTATGGGACTCATCATTTGATTGGAAAACAATCATATGATGAGTCCATATAAACACTTTTAAATTTTTATTTTTTCGGCGAAGCACTCTTAAAGTATCATTATATATTTATATACGTATAATCTTCTTCTTCTTTCTTTCTATCCTCTGCTTTTTGCTCTTCTGGTTGAGTAAGAAATGTATATTTATCTATGGCCTTAGAAAGCATAAATTTCTTGCATAAATATCATTTATGGGGTTTAGTTTTGTTCTGGCAAAAGAAAGAGTGTTATTTTTGTAGATATGTTACAGATTTGTAGTTCTTTTGTTATTTTTCTTTTGGTTGATTTTTGGGTGTTGAATGATTAATATAAAATTATTACTTTTCCAGAAGCATATTTGATTTTCTTTTAGTTTTTCAAATTTTCTTTTAATTTAAGAACCATAACGGTGGTCAATAAATTTTACCATCGTCGTTAATATTATCGAGTATTAAAGACAGGAACTATACGCGTCATTGAAAATAAATATTTTTGCTGGTCCATCCTAAATTGTCATTAACGAAGGATTTTAGCTATCGTCTTATGCCCGCTTTCTAGCAGTGTCTCTCTGTTTCTTTTCCATTACAGTTGGCAAGTAATACTAAGAATCAATCAACTGAGATGAATATGTAGGTGGATTTTGCAGCAATTGAATCAACAAAAATCATGAACTGGTTTTGAATTATACCCTCTACAATTGGTGATCTTGCATGATCTTTGTATGCTAAATAATCAGCAACTCAAAATTGTTACTATTTAAATCAATTATAATAATCAATAATTTCTGCAAATTAGCTTATTCAGGTATTAATTTGATTGTTATACACTCTAGTTTCTTTGCAGCTTCAAAAGTAAATGGGATCAGCTGGGACCCAGAAAAATGCTGTCTAATTTCAGGAACTCCATAAACTGGGAAAATCTCTTCTGGTTGATACACTAATCATTGATCATGGATTATGAATAAAGGTATGTGGGACCCTTCAAAATGACAGGGTGGAAAGTGGGGTCCTCAACCTCCATTGTGTAGTCTCCTTTGGATTCCATGGCTAATTCATCATAAAGACTCCATTCCAAACCTCAACTTCATAAAATTGATCAACTTGCTCAGCATTATACAACCTGTATACTTCATTGTTCTAGTACTGCACTCAAAGTCAACATATATATATATATATATATATATATTTTTACCTCCCAATTCCACAGGCCTGTGTGTGCCCAATATTGAGGAATAGTCACATCTCCAATTTGGAGTTGAGGATTTGCATTTCCTGCAATTCCGTAGTGTAATACACCTTTCACGTTGAATAGAGTTAGCAGTAATTGTGTAGTTATTCCTGCATTAAGCTACAAATTAATTGTATTAATTTATATATCTATTATTTGCTGTAAAACTGTTAATTCAAAATAAAATGTCGAACAAATCAGGATCCCACTCATCATCATCATCATCATCATCATATGTGTGTGTGTGTGTGTGTGTGTATATATATGTACCATTCCCAATCCTGTCATCACGATGATGACCTTCTTATCTTCCAATACTCCAATACGAAATCTTCTTCCTACATGTGGATCCAAAAAGATAGAAATGAAATATTAGATGATTGGAAAATTGATATTTGAAATTACCAAAAAAAAGAAAATTGATATTTGAAATAAATCTTTTTTTCTAATGTCCATTTCATTTACCAGAATTAATGAAAAGTCAAAATTGAATGGAATTGTGTAAATGTCAGCTAGATTAATCTTTGACCTTTCAAAAAGAAAAAAAAAGAAAAGAAAAGAAAAAAGAGAGATTAATTTTTTACTTTTCTTGTACTTTAACGGTAACATTCAAGTAGAGAGCCTTAGGGCACGTTTGCGAAACTGGTACGTAAGAAATGGAAAAGCTATTATATTTCATATGATTAACTAATTTAATTTATATTTGTTGATTTTTACCAAATGGAATACCTATTATATTGGAATAACTATTTATTTTCAAAATCTTGGTATTAGCTATTCCTTCACCCTATTAATGATGAAGTTTAAATATAAAAATAACAATTTTTACAAATTTCAAACTTAAATGCATTATCCATATACTAAAAATATATAAATAAATTTTTTCAAGATTGACATAAATAAAAGAATAATAATATAAATTAAATTCAATATTTTACTATTTTACTTATTTACTTAACATAAATAATTTTTTAAATTTTTCAATGAAATTAAAAACATAAATGCAAATAAATATTCTATACTTTCAAAATAAATTACAATAGAAGAATTAAAAAATAAAAATATATATTAACCTAATTATTAGATTCAATCCACTAACACAACCAAACAAAGTAATAAAATTAATGATTCATTTTTCTCGTTCAGGAATGACTATTCCTGATAGAATACTAGACTTGCACTTAAAAGTCTAAATATCCTTAGATGAACATAATTTTATATTTTATTTAAAAGGGGAAGAAAAGAAGTTAAATTAACAAAAGTCCAAGATAAATGTGTTACTAATATTCAAAGCCAAAAAATGAAATAAGAATCCAAGATAATACAATTATAAAGAATCGTCATATCCCTCTTTTTTCTTTGTTTTTTTTCCCTGTCTCACTCTCTCTCTCTCTCCTTTAATTAGAATAATAACAAAATGCAGAATATTCAATCAATTAATCAAATATACTTAATTATGCAATATTCATTCCATGGTTAACTGTATACGAGCCGTAGAGATATCAATTCATGGATGAATTATTAAAAAAAACTTATAAATACATCGATTCAAACAAGAAATTACAACAAAGCAAGTAAATAAGAAGCCATATATATATATTTCAAAGGAAATCAACGAGTTAGTCCATTAAAAGATTATAAAAATAAAAATCAAAGAGATAGCAGGTATGTTGTATAAAAATGAAATAAAGAAGAAACATGTTGATAATTACAAACCTGAAAAATCAAAGTAGGGATGGTTGTGATCCGGAAAAAAGCTTGGAGAGTGCAGAAGAGGGTTCATCTCAAAGGAATTAGGCACCACAATACCAAAGTAAGGACCCTTCTTATTGATTCTATCAATAATTTTCATTCTACTCACTGAAACTACTTCTCCATAAGCCCTACTACTACTGCTAATAATCTCCAAGACTAATATTACTACAACACAGCTCAACCTCACCACCAAATTACTTAAATGCCTCATCTCTCTCTCTCTCTCTCTCTCTCTCTCTCTCTCTCTCAAAACCTAGTTAGCTTCATGTTCATTGCCTTATTTCATAGAGCATATATATATATATATATATAAGAGCCTGCTAGTGGGTTCATTGCATACCAAAGTCAACAAATGGGAAACCTAATTATTAATAACTAGCTCACGATATTTACTAATGAAGGCTGAAGATTCGTTGCATGTTTATTTTATTGGTGCCGGTCCACATTAAATTAAAGTCTTTGTAGTGACAAGCAAATTAAGTTAGAAAGTAGAACATTACGAAGCATACAAATTAACGTGGGCGCCCAAAAAAGTCAAAGCCTGGGGATAGCCGCCGCCGGTTTGGAATTTGAATGGATGATATTTTTCCACCAAGCCGCCAAACGTTGGAATTCGAGCGGCTGATATTTTCCAGCGAAATTTGAAGTATGCTCATCGTATGCATTGCCCTTATTTGATTTCTTCAATGAAGTCATTATTTATTCATTAAAAAAAAAAAATTAGAAGAAGAAGAAGACGGTGAGAGACAAGCTCCATGTGCTGTTTTTATATATGGGCTTGCCCATATATATATATGTATATATATATTTCATATATGCATGGCCACATATCATCATCATAAGAGATGAATTTTGCTTTATTAGTCTTTTCTAATTTGATTTGGATAAGCGTACGTAAAGACTTTTATAAATATCGAGATATTCTTTCTATCATATTTTTCTTTGTAAATAGTCTAATAGTAATTGATCTAATAAAAATTAGTGTACTAGTATGCTCCGTATTTTGCTAAAAACATACACTAGGACTGATTAATGAATAATTATTATTATTTAAAATTTTAAAAAAAAATTCACTTTTGGAGTGGGTTTCTAATTCCATTGCAGATGTGGACCATGTCCATAATCTGGCTGACAATGTTAGAACAGAATTGGCCCAAATCAAAGCCCATGACTGTAAACGCTATTAAGACTTGTAGGGGCCCAGATGGTGTGTGTCGGGGCCCAATGGTAGATCCATCTGGGCCTATTGATTTCTGCAACACATTTGTCCCAAAAAAAAAATAAAAATCTGGTTTGATATTTTGGAAAAATTCAAAGTACGAAGAAAGGAACAGGGGAATGAAAACTTGCGAATGACATGCATGAAAACAAAGCCGTTGTCACGGTGTCACATTATCATGTCATCAATAGGAAGAGTCATGACGTGATGAGTGACCCATATCACATCATGAACAATGCTTTGGGAATTAAATGATTCTACCATGGAATTTGGGGACGGGTATGGGCCCAATGTTGGGGTACATTTGGAGTAATTTCTGGTGTCTGTTAATTTTATTATTCCATTGAAAAGACTATGCCATCCACTGTACATTAATTCAACCGTGACTAGGCCTTAGCTATTAGCTACCCACC
The DNA here is from genome assembly GCA_007844105.2 of Rhamnella rubrinervis. Classification (NCBI taxonomy): domain Eukaryota; kingdom Viridiplantae; phylum Streptophyta; class Magnoliopsida; order Rosales; family Rhamnaceae; genus Rhamnella; species Rhamnella rubrinervis. Next base: position 12,125,503 of record CM017574.2, on the reverse strand, counting down.
TACCTACCTCATTCTCAATGCTTTCTTCTTACAACCTTTGCACAATCGAACAATGTCGCATGGTTCCTTTTAACTGTGTTCTTATGTCTATTTTACAATATTTAAGTTAGTTTCACTAAACCAAAAAATATAAATATCAATTATATATATTATTTTTGGAAGCATGACTGATTTTCTCTCTATATACGCCTTAACTCAGAAATGCTATTTGCTTCGGGTATTACACTCAGTTTTATTTTTATTTGTAAATTTACCATTATCAAGAAATTTTACAAACTTGCTTTGCAGTTTTCTCTTTTTTGGTAGGAACTTGGCTTGGCAGATGATATATTATTGTTACATCAACTGTCATCTAACATTAGATGGTAAACAAAATTGATAAAATTACTTGGTACCCTTATCGTTACTCCTATATGAAAATTGATCATAATATTTAAGATTGTGTTTTATATTCTGGGTTTGAATTTTTCTGCATGGTGAAATCATTCCCTATTATATATATAATTATCAATTAAAGTGAATAATCTCCTATTAATGGATGGTTTTAGCTAACATATTAAATGCAATCATGAAAAGATAATTTCTATGCTGGAATCCTTGTGCATATGAATTCTAATTAGCTACCTGATCTCACGAGCTGCATAGTTTTACAAAGTGTTTTCCTTTTCAGAAAAAAGATTTTTTTTCATTTTTCTTTCTCTAAGTTGTAGAAATGCCATGCATGCAATATAAACCATACAATGAGACGCATATATAATTGGCTAGCTGGATCTGGTGAAAGTGGTTTAGGCAGATGACGAAGTAAGTAACTATATATGAAACTATTGAAATTAAATCTCCGCGATAGATTAATTAAACTGCTTCCTAAGCAGCATTTGAATTGAAATGATTAATCGACACGATTCCATTAACTAACACTGCATACATATACATGAAGCAGCATTATATAGCAGAGCTAATTAATTAAAAAAGAAAAGAAAAAGAAATTAAGAAGAAAGGTAGATTAAAGCTTTAAATTAGGGAGGGAGAGTACGTTTAATTTGAGGACTTGCAGATCCAAAGCACCAGCATGCACACAGATAAGTAGAGTGATGGAAGAATATTAATATTGTATAGCATCATGAGCAATCAGCCTTATATCTTTAGCAGAGTGACTGCTCATGATGTTATATCGTTAATCTCCCTTGCTCTCTTCCGTATCTCATCACTGTGTTGCAGCTACGTGCATTTGCTCCGCCAATCGGAGCATATTCATTTATCGGAAACCGCCGCCGCCAAGAGCCGGAGCCCAATAATCTGCTCCGTTATCGCTCCCAACTTGCAGTGTACATGATACAGGAACCAAACACAGTCCCCTACTCCTCAGGTCCTTCTTTGGCTCTTCATGACAATCCTGACATTTTTTATTTTTTATATTTTAAAACCGTGCGTAAGCCAAAATGAAAAACCATATGTACGTAGCCTGGAAATTATAAGACCCCGTGCATGCTAGCTTCACTTAAGTAAAACGAGAAGAAGAAGAAATTATAATGACCAATAACCATAAGAGTACATACCTGCTGATCAGAAGCTCCTTTCCGCTTCATGCAGTTGTCATTCAGCAGCTATATATATACATTCAAAAACAAAAACATCATAAAATTAATTACGTATAAATTAACATTTTTTGTGAAACACTTTCCTTAATATTTCACTGAACTTTTTCTTGTTGATTTTCAAGATTATATTCTTCAAAACTACAAGCATTATTGTTTAAATTTACTTAAAAACTCAGTAGATAAATTAACTATTAGTCTTGAAATAATATTATATAATTAAGTTTTTCCACCACACCATTTGTTAATTAGGTGGGGAGGGAGGTAATATGGTATATACCTGACCAGGGTCTTCAGGAAACATGCAATTCCTGTTTTCATGAACCTAACAGGACACAGAAATTGCAATCATTAATTAATAAATGTCCATGATGTACTTAAATCATAAAACTAGTACTCATGCGTAATTCAAAGATCAAGATAGAAAAACAGTAAAGTCATGCATATTGGGAATAGAGATATGGGAAAATGGGGGGCTTTTTTTTTTTTATAGTTTTCTTACTGACTGTTGCTGACGCATGTTTCCAGATCCACTGCCCAAGTATGGTAAGCTGAGGGCCTGCAAGTAATTCAAGAGAGAGAATATTACATTAGAATTACAACTTCAATAATATAAATAATTAATAAAGAATATATATATGTATATGTATATTTGGAGGAATTGAAATGAATAATAATATTGGTGAAGTAGTAGTCACTGGAACTTTAACTGTAGTGTGGCGTGAGGGTCTGGGCCATAGTTGTTTGCAAAAAAACTAAAGGGGATGGGATGGAAGAAACATCACCTCAATTTGACTCTGAAGGAATCTGATGTACCCAATAGCTTCTAACAAGACAGAGGCTGTGTCAGTCTGCAAAAAGAGAAAACAAAACCACCCCACAACCCTCCAAAGTCATTTTTCCATGTCTTCTTTAAATGCTTAAAGGTAAACCCTTGCAGTAGACTTTACAAAAACAAAAATAAAAAATAAAGCAGCTCGCTTTAGTAGTGGAAAGAAGTTCTCTTTTATATAGGTTTCCTTCCAAGACTTTTAATTGTTTTTATTCCATTTTCAAAAATTAAATCTATACCTTTAGTTAATTAAGACTTGTTAATTAATTAAGTAATTACATATAGCTATAGCTAGATTTTGGTATTAATTAATTACCTTCCCAAATGGGGAAACGAGCTGGTGAAGAGCTGTAATTCTATCACCCAATTTCTCCTTCCTCACCTGATATTCAATACAAGACACTAAATAAGAGGTGGATATTGTGGACAAAAATGTGAAAGAGATAAAAGAATCACTATGATTGAAAAATGGACAAACCGAGAAAGACAACAGTTTAGCACCATACATGTCTCCCTGTGTGTGTGTGTGTGTGTGTGTGTGTGTGGTGGCGCGCGTGCGAATATGTGAGAAAGAAAGATGCATTACCTTGAAGGTAGATTGGGTTGAAGAAGGTTGAACCCTAGCTTTCTTCAGTGGCGTCCCACCAGTTGCAGGAGTGCTGTTACACTTCCATAAAAAACAAAATGGAGGAGCAGATAACTCAGATTAATCACGTTTAATGTTATTGAATGTATATAACTAGGTATATATGATTAAGCAGTTTGTTTTGGTTCTTTAAATTAGCTAAAACCAGTTTATGGCTAAAACAGAGGAATAAAGAAGAATTATTATCTTCTAATGTATTAAACAATGATAACCAGTACTGATCTGCTTAAATGTATATAAGAAAACCTTAAAACCCCTCACTCTTCCCTTTTTTTCCCACTTTTCTTTTCTAAAAAAAAAGTACCATTAAACCCGTTTGTTGACTTTAGATGTCGATCTGAATTCAAAGGGAGAAAATTTTAAGTTTGAAAAGGCTTGAGTTCTAGAAACCCTAGAAACCAAAATAATTAAGATTTTGATGAAACCCTATATACCTCAGATGATCGATCCGGCGGGGATGCCTGAGATGATGATGATGATCAGCAGAAGGTGGGTTGGTGTTTGTAAAATCCAACATGTTGCTGCTGAAGCTCGTCACACACGACGACTTGGGAGATGAATTGTTATTAGCAGCTGCAGCCATTATTTGATGAGACCAAGCTGATGAATTAGCTGGTTTTGCTGCCTGATGAAATTCTTCATGACCTCCATGTCCGTACACATAGCTGCTTGGTGGTGAGTGTTCTTGCTTCACGTCCACAACTGAAGCATTTTGAGGCTGGCTTATTAGCATTTGCTGCTGCTGCTGCTGCTGCTGCTGCTGCTCATGATCTTCCCAATTCTCAAACTTCTTAACCTGATGATGAAACTGGCTCAACATGCCACTCTTATCTTCTTCACCTACCAATCCACCCCTAATAAAATTCATATAAAATTATCAATAAAAATTTAAACCTGAATTTTCAATGCAAGCTAAATCAAATAACATAGACGTAGCCCATGAAGCTAAGCCATGACCAAAAAAAAAAAAGAAAAGAGGGAGAGACATACAGAAGGAGTTGGCTCCAAGACTCTGGAAGCTCTTGGTTATGATCATGCCAAGAGGAAGTTGAAGAAGAAGAAGAAGTGGGTGCAGCAAATTGTGGGAAGAAATTACTAGGAGGAGGCAAGAAAGGTGAAGAAGAAGAAGAAGAAGAAGAAGAAGATGGTTGATGATGATGAGTTGGTGGCCTCATGTTATTGATGTTCCACCAGTTAGGGTTTCCGGTGGCCATCATTTGTTGCACCGGTGAGCTCTGCAAAACGTGACCTCTATTCATGCCTTTTTCTCAACCCTATAATATTATTCGCTTTCTTTTATCTTCTCTCCTCCTCCTCTTTGAAAGCAAATATTAAGTCTTTGTAGAAACTTTATGAGGTCCTCTTGCACTGGATTAAGTAGAAGAAAAACTAGGTCCTGTTTTTGAGAGAATTTGAATAATCATGGATAGTTTAGAGAGAGAACCTTTTGTCTAATTGTTTCCTCTCTCTCTTTTCTCCTCTTTCTTTATTGCATTGCTTTTCTTTCTTTCTTCTCTTTCTTTTCTTTCTTTGCTTTTTCTCCGCTTTTGCTTTATCTCAAAGTGGGACAGAAAAGGCAGTAGCAATTCCATTAATTAAGAAAACCATATAAATATATATATGGGGTTTTACTACCCTCACGCCCGAGTGTACACTTTCTTTTCCTGTCAGCCCATGTGACACACATATATATATGTACGCATATGCATAATTAAGGTATTGCTAGTGAAACACATATATGTATAATTAATACCTAGTTATAAGTACTTATGTGAATTTTTACATAAATATTAAAATGCATGTTTTGGATCGAATGTAGGCTACGATAGGAAGAAGGTAAACTTTACTACCTGAGTTTTTTCTCATAAACAATTATGAAAAATCTATCAAAATAGTGTGATTCTTCGTTAATAATTAGTATCATGATGATCATAAATAATTAACAGTATTATGCACTATTTTTATACTACTTAGACCCCAAACCTAGCTACCTAACCCAAAACGTATTCATCAAAGGCATAAGTTTGTATAGATATGTAAAATTTAGAAAATAGCTATATAGTTCATTTGTATATGGCTACAGCGGCTTCAATTAGTGGGGTTCTAGGCTCTACCTAATTCTTACAACATGGAAATAATTAACACGAAAACAACCCCACTTGGTCAATTTATTAGATGAGTGTATACATATGTAAATAAATGAGCTACTTCTAATGTACTTAATCACTAATGATTAATTACGTATGTACGTACGTTGTCAGAGAATTAATTTGATAATTATATTACTTGTATTCACACAGACAGCTCTCGTGCGAGCAGAACCCGTGCAAACTTTGAATATCATTTTCATGTATTTATGCCGTTAATTTAGCAAAGTTATATATATGTGTAATATTTATTCATAGATCATAATCATATGAATGCAAAATTCGAACAATATTTGATAATTAATCTAATTTGAGATGATAAAAATAATTAACCCAACTTCCAAAGCTAATCATAATTTGAATGCATTAATAAATTTAAACCCTGCATGAAATTTTTTTTCCATCTCTCTTTACAAATTAAAATTGTTCATGAGCTCATACTAAGTTCTGATAATATGCTCTTGGGATATACACAAAACTAGTACTTCTTGTAAACTGTATAACATTTATATAAATGTCATATTAATTAACATGGCAGTTGTATATATTTTTGGTTTCCTAAACTATATATTTGAGTTTAACAACATATAAAATTTAATTATATTAAATGGTAGTGACAATATGATTACGATAAGCAAAGTGAGGATATATATAATAAAAATATGACAATTATGGAATTACCCGTATGTTTTCACCAGTCGGGCACTTAATTTCTCCATGTTTTATGTTTGGTAAGTATGTCTGCTTGTGTGTTTGCTCTAACTCCATAGATCCATGTCTAATATTTCTAATTAAAATGGTTAATTATTGTTAATTAAAAATGTGGTAAATATGTAGATGACGACCCGTGAGATATAATTAATTAATACTAAAACATATAGGGAGGACCGACACACCACACTTTTCGAGAGGTCAAACTCTAGGGTTTGGAGATCCCTAACCTCATGTCTCCCAGATAATTATAACAATTTCCTAGAATTATTTTACCTCTATTTGTAATATTATATGTATATGTGTATATGTACGAAAATTTGGAGTTTGGAGCACCCCAACTTTTTATAAAGGACACCTCTCTAAAATTGCGCCAGTGGAAATTCCACCTATAAGTTTCCAACTCAGACTATTTTGATTTCGAAATCTGTTTTGATTTAATGTTGATTTTTATAACAAAATCTAAATGTTTGACCTTAAAATGTCCATTTTTATCATACGAAGATTGATTTTTTACACCAAGATGTTGATTTTACTTCAAAATGTAGTTTTTTTTTTTTTTCTTTACCTCCCAATTCTCGAATTTTGATTCATAAAATTTATTTTTTTCTCCAAAAATTTATATATATATATATATATATATTAACTTATCTAAAATGGTCAATTTTTAACTCAAAATGTTTCATTTTTACCCATAAGGTCGAACTTTTTCTTCAATTGTCGATTCTTTTATCATCAAAATGTTGATTTTAATACAAAAAGTCAATGTTTCTAATTGTAAAAGTTAATACTTTACTCTAAAATGTCGATTTTTATCTTAAAATATCAATCATTTACACAAAAAGTCCATCTTTTTTGTCTCAACATGTTTATCTAAGTCGCTTTTTTTTTTGGATAAATTATCTAATTCTCTTTTTGTGTATATATAATATATGATACCAAATGTCGAAAAAGGAAATAAGATGAAAATTTAAAAGATCCTTCCTTTCTATTTTTCTTGAAAACTAACTAAATATTGTAATACAAGGAATAAATTTCAGTAACAGATTGAATATATGTATTTATTCTTAATTACTTCTATATATATAGATGAAATTATACATTATATGCGAATAAATATTATGTTAATTAATTTGTGTTTCTTTTTACAGAAATTATTACTTTCAAAAGTCTAAAAGAAAAATAAAACAAATTCTTCGTATAGTATCAAACAATTAATCATGACATTGACTAAAAAGAAAATTTAATCAAACTCACCGTAAAATTCTATTTACTACTAATAGTTTATGTCTCGTTGGGTTACTTTACCTAATTACGAGTAGACGACTGGGATTGCTCACCCACTGAAAACCCCCAAGGGACTAACATACACTAGCTAGCTATATGGAATTTGGAATTTCCATGAACATTCCAACTAGTAATAATTAATTAAAGAAATTTTTTAAAAAATTATATAAAAATATTAAAATATCAATAAAATTATTCTCCTAGGTATATTATTTAATCAACAGATTTTATTCCCACGACAGACATTCCCTCAAACCGCATTTCAAAGCAAAACAAACAAACCAACAAACCCTTAATTCTCGAGCTTAGTAATATATATATATATATATAAACCTTATTATTTTTGGGCACAATAAGGGGATGAATATGGCATGTCTGGTCCGTACAATCAAGATCTTTGTCGGGGGTCTATGTCTTTCCAGTGCACCCTCCCAATTTTTTATTTTAAATTTTATGCTACGGCTTTCTAATCCCATGCCTACCATAAAACAAACAAGTGCAACAAACACCTCCTTCTTGTCCTCACCTCCCTTCCCTCATATTCTTCTAGTCTCTCTTTCTCTCCATCTCTTTCCCTATCTCCTCACATTCTTACATTATTTTTTGCTATTTATTCCTTATTTGAATAAGCAATTTGTGGAGAATAAGTTTCGATTTGTGTTTGAACCGTACCTGTCCAAAACATAAAAATAAAATCAATTTCTTGACCCCCATCATGTGAAGAAAATGATCCTGTGGTCCAAAATTGTTTGATTTATGATCACACACACACAAATATATATATGATCATCCAACTATCAGATTCGTTTCTAAGCTAGTTTAATTAATACTTGGTCATTATCAATTGTGTAACTTAATTTGTCTCTTTGAGGAGAATCATTGTTTTTCTTTTTAAATAGTAGCTTATAAATTAATTTATTCAAATATATATATATATATATATATATTCCTTTTATAATATCTCAAGTATTGGCTTTGCATGTGAAGGAAATTCTTGTACCCAGAAAATTGCCAAGCGAATACTTCCATTGTTCCAACTTATTTTCTCCATCAACTACAAAATAGATCATAGAAAAAGGACAAAATTTTCTTCTTTGTGACAATATATGTCTCAGCTGCCACCGTATCATATTCACCATATTATATATATTTACATATATACACACACACACATGCATGCATTGGAGTTTAGTTTTCTTATATTAGTCTTCGTTTATGTTTGCAAAGATAATATCTTGGAGGCACTTAATGATGCCGACAAGGAGGCTGCAAACGGTGTGACAATTTTAAAAGCAGCATGTTTTTCATTTTTTTCTCTTTCAATATTATAAGGATTACACTACTCATAATTAAAAAATTAACAATTCCTAATGAAACGACAAAAGTTTTGAAACTTGGTGTGTCGTATCCTTGAACTCGAATATTAAGCCCCATAAAAGGGTGTGTGCTTTTGTTTCATCTTCTTCATGCTTGAACATTGGATTCCTCATCACATGCTTTAATAATCCCCTCTTTAATTTCTTTTCTTTTCTTTTTAATAATAATTGCCTTTATTCCTCTTTTTGATCCCAAGATATAGTTTTTTTTGGGGGTAGGGAAACCCGTAAAAACCTAAATCCCGGATGCTTTTTAATCTGCTAATTGGCTACAAAACCAAAAGGAATGCTATATGTAAGACTATAAGCAGGCAATTGAACCCCTTCTCTATGAGAAACAAAAGCACATAGGAACAATAAAATTATTTTCTGCCATTCTTAATGAATTCCATTAGCCCTCTCGCCAACTTTCTCTTTGCAGCTGACCAAAGCTATAAAGTTTTAGCTATATAGGCGATGACATAACCATGATCATTACATTATATATACTTTGCTCTACAAAGTATATTTATATATCCGCCAATCCAATCCCAATTAGCCAGGCAGATTGAGGATAGAATTAATCCACTTGTATTCTATTTTGAGGCTGAATATATAGTTTATATATATATTGGTATTCAAGCCCACCCTTTAATTTGATCCCTTTGTAATATAATATAATGAATTTCCTTTGGCTAACTAGAATTTGACATGTTTAACATTTGTATAGGCATGTGATGTTACACTTGCACTTTTGGAACCACACCATGGAATTAGTCCCGTTGAAAAAGTAACATTCATGATATGATATGAAAGAAACCACCATAAATTAAATGTTTTTAACTGAGAGTAACAAGTACGCACTAGTCCCATCCAATAGCATACATACAACGTATCAACATCAATCTCGCCATATTAATGAAATCGAATTATATATATATATATATATATACATGATCTGATTCATTTCTAATTAATTAGAAACTCCATTAATTGGTTTCAATGGATGTAACTTTATTTAATTTGTTCTGGGTCAATTTCATGCTTAGCTTTTTGGTTAAAGTTATGACTGTCTCCGTTCAAAATCGATGCTCAGAATGATCCAAAAAATGCTACTACTTTTACGGGTGACACGGCTAATTATATTAAAGTAGGGATTCATTATTGTTTTACATATAAGAGTGGAGTACTAGCCAGTTACTGTGAAGTATAGCTGGACTACTATTATTTATAATGCATATGTACAAAATAACCATATAATTTAATAAAATATATATATATATATATATATATTGTAAAAAACATGGAAGAAAATGATGGTTTTTGGTTGATGAATAACCTGACGTGTTGCATTTTATTGGCTTTGTGTGCACGCATTTTGAAGCATCCAATCTATGCTTATCCAAACATGGTCACTGTGTTTTAATTTTTATTATACAAGCTAGCCAATCATTCCTAAAGTTTCTGATCGATCAGGATCTAATTCCCATTCAATTTTTTTTGCATAATTTGCAGTATATATCTTTTTTTAAGCTATTGAATTTTGCATAAGCATCTTATTTTCGCATGTGTCTACTCGATCATTTAAGCTATTTTGTACCTACATATACCATTTCTATAGAGCAAAAAAAAAAAATCCATGGAAACAAGCATATATGGTTTCAAATAATTTATATATATATAATTTGGGAAATAATTAGATTAACTTTATTGCTATAGAAGTGTAGAAATAAAGTATAAAAGAGAATCATATATTTAATATTATAAAGGATCATATACAATCTTGGTTAACCAGTTGGCATTTAAAAGAAAAACTTCAATCATTCTTAGTAGCAATAAATAACTAGATTTGTTTTTTCCTCTTTCCCTGATAAATCCAATTAAAAATCTGATCCCAATAAAACCCTCATTATAAACTTTTACTATTTTAATCCCATATGCTTTTGTCCTTTTTATATCATATGGATAAAAATAATTCCCACTTTCCCAGTTTTTCCTCCACTCATACAGCTATATATATTATATATATATATATATATATATATATATATATATATATAAAACATTTTTACATAATTTAAATTGCAATAATTTCCTTTCTAGCTTGTTCTAGCTTCCATGTGTCGAAAGTGAGTATAATGTGCCAAAACATTAAAGTCAAAGGATAGAGGATTTAAAATGATTTAATACAATTAAATTAGTTTTAAAATTAACATCTTCTTTTTGGTTATGGTTTTTAATTTAAATGGAGATGAATTAGGTGAAAAATAAGCCCAATAATTCTCAAACATCCCAATTTTCAAAGTCTAATGAAGCCACTAAGACTTGTATAGTGCAAGCATGATGTCAAATTTTCTCATTATCCAACACAAACAATAAAGAATTATTTTTATGTGGAATTAATGCAAGTCTATATATCTATCTTAAACATATACTATAATATAATTGATCACTTAATTTAATAGTGAATGGCTGTATATGTGTCGTATTAAATTTCTGCAAATTTAACGGCTAACATATATAATTATTAAGCATTAACACATCCAAGTGGATTTTGATCTCAAATTGTGTCTATATTTAAATATGATATATTTTTCATTATGATCATGTAAATTAAATACACAATAAAAGACTTACAAGGCTGAGACTAAAGGCTTCACAGACTATTTATTTTTTGTTTCTATGAAAAATTATGTGGACCCTAATTCATAGTTTTCATTCACATGATCCACACAGTGCACTTACATATAAACCAACAGCAAACTTCAATCAATTTTAATTAGTGGGGAAGATAGTAATTAATCACAGAAAAAGAAATGGTGTGGTGCTTAAGCAATTATAATAAAATTACTTATAACTAGATTAATTTACTAACCAAATTAAACAATTGTGGTTAGCTGGTCACAAATGGAATTAACAAATTTAAATAATATGAAATATCTATAAACTTAATAAAATAATTAAGGGCTCGTTTGATAACATAAATATTTTTTATTTTTATTTTTTACTTAATAATTTAATTAATATTTAATAATTTTTAATTAATTTTTAAATTAATTAAATTATACATAATTAAAAAAATAATAACTATATTACTAAATAAATTGAATTATTTAAATAAAAAATAACCATATTATTAAACAAACTGGATTATTACCTAAAAGGAAAGCCAGAGTAACGAAATTACCTAACTGAAATTAGGTCACATGCTCAGATCACGTGCTTGACAGCCACCACGGACGCAACTTTATGCACTGGCGGATGTTCCTGCGACTCCAGTCCACGGCACAAGCGGACGAGAGCCGAAACTGAGATGGGTCAGCGGCCCACATGCCTCCGCACGTGTAAAGTAGCTGCGTTTGTGTGTGTGAAGGAGAGACCCATATGTATATATATACATATATTAATTTTTCAAAAAAAAAAAAGGGGTTTTGATTAGGGATCTTCACGTGCGACCACCCACCCACATGCCATCATATCTTTATGCTTTGGATGGGTTAATTTGAAATTGTCTTTACATAATCTTTAAAGTCAACTTCAACATAATTTAATTTCTTAAAGTTAAACTCTTCTATTGTACGTATTTCTCAGTTAAAGTTTTTATTATAAATATATATATATATATATATATATATATATAAGCAATTTAAATATTATTATTATGATTATTGAAATGGTTTACTATTTAAATAGTAATCAGGAAACTTTTGGCAGATTGTTTCAGTATTTTTTTCTACTTTATCAAGCTTGTTTTATCCCAATATATATAAATACAGTTTAGCAAAAATTAATTAATATTTAAGAGCTTACATGAAAATGGTCTATTAATTGCAAGAGCAAATATGTTTAAACCATAACCTTGTTATTTCTTTCAACGTACTTAGTGATATTAAAAATGTATCTATCGTCTAATTTAAATATAAATATATTTTATATATTTTTATCCTACAAAACAAACAGTGGTTTTGCCTTGAAGTTATCATTTATCAACTGAAATAATTACGACGCATTACATAAAATTTTGCTTTTCTAGATGATTCAAGATTAATTATGTGAATAATAATTACGTGGAAAGGCTAAGCTATTTAAGAAATTATTAGGATTATGGCCAATTTGGTTATTCTTAAAACCAGCACTTAAAAAAAAAATAATAATAAATTAAAATTATAAAAATATATGGTGAAATTATTTAGTAATTTAAATTAATACACTAGAAGATAAGTATACAGCTAAGTGCTAACATGCTAATTTAGAATTAAAACATGGAATGAGACAGTTTAGGCCCCACCAAGTCAAAAATAAATAAATACAAATTAATTAATTAATTAATTAAATTATTAACAGTGAGAGAGGGGGGTTGAGAGGAGTGTGTGTGTGTGTGTGCGTGATTACGAAATTGACCCGAGTAAAGGTAGGTTAAAAAGGTCCAATGGAGAGGCGGTTTGTGGGTCCGGATTGGGCGCGACCGTCCGTAGGAGTTCTATACGATCAGAACTCCTTTTCTTTTCTCATTGGGCTTTCTTTGTATGAAAGCGACTTAAAGTTTTGGACTATCGCTCCGCTTAGTGGTGTGGGCCCATTTTGTGGCCCACTCGTAGCCCTGCCTCTTTTCACATAAAGTTCAAATAACCCCTCAGGACACCGACCTTTAACAACTTCTACCCCTTGTCCTTTTTGCCTTTTTATTTTTTATTTATATTTAATAATTTATTCTCTCCCCAAAATCAACCTCGGCCCCACTTTGTAATTATTTCTCCTCTTTTTTCTTGTTTTTATGATATTGTTTTTCACTTGGTCTTTTTATTAGGAATTTTAATTATTTCATCGCAACGTCAGCCACACGTCAACGATGACATCCCATGTACTACCAAAAAAATAAAAATAAAAACTACGAGGAATTGATACAAAAAAAGAATTATTTTTTGAAAAGACAAAAATTTAAATAAAATAAAAATTCTCAGGCTCGTTTGAAATCTCTTTGACTGGGATTCATTTTGTTGTGGTACACTCCCCAAGTCAAATCACTCGAATACAAAATCATGGTTTCATTTATTTAATTCTCTGAAATTACTTTTTGTTTATGTCTTTATAATCGGGTGTGGTACGAACAACACATCAAACGTTAACAGTCCCTACTACCCAAGTGCTTTGTTCTTAGCCAAAGAAAAGTATTTAGCTGTGTATTTGTATACATTGCTTTTTTAAAAAAATTAAATTAAATAAATAAAATAAAAGAAATCAAGTAGATTGGCCTCGTAGTCTCCTTTTGAGTAGTCCTCTTGCTGTGGTACTGCTTTCTTATAGTTAATTGTGACCCATTTTTATGATATGTAAGCTCATTTTGCAGGGGTATATTTATATAGAAACAACAAGATAAAAATAAATAAGAAAGACAGGGAGTATCAATTAGTTTTAGTTTGTGCTTATAAAATTTCTATTATTATGTCTAGTTTTATACTAAGAAAATTGCTTAATATATATATATAATATAAACTTTAGCTGTAGCACACCTAAATTCAACCTTTTACTCAATAAAGAGAGAGCTAGAGCTAGAGAGAGCTCTCATCCAGGCCGGCTTTCTTTTTTCCCAAACAAAATTCAAATCAGAATCTAGTGAAGTTTGAATTGCGGTTGACCGCTGAGTTTGGTAGTTGATATTCTGCAATCCGAGTTTCAAAAGGCCAATATGCTTCCAATTGAAATCTTATCCAATTTGATTCTGTTGTTGACCTTTTGTGAGTGGGTGTCTGAGATATGTTTCATAAGCTACTCTTGCAACTTTGTCACCTTGACATTCATTTAAAAGCTAAAGCCCAATACACACACCCACACCACACATATATATATATATATATATATATATATATATATATATATATACATAATATATACAATCTAATTATAGCTTGAACCGCAAGTAATCATCATTTTGCATCCTATTGTTCCTCGCTAGCAGCAAACGCACAAAACCAAGGTGAAAGTTATGTCAATTTACTTAGCTTGAGTTTGAAGATAATATTCGCCCTCTAATTCCAATGCACAAGAATGTTGGTTCCCCATCTCGTTAGTCATCGTATTTATTTCAATTTTGACTTTGCTTTTATATGTAATGGGTTGGGTAAGCTCCAATATCAGAAAGTTCAAAAACTTTTTACGCTTGAAAATCATAATTTGAACCTACATACACAAACACACACATCATTATCAAAATGCATTTGTATTGGATTATGGATTAGTATAAGTTTAGGTAAGCAATCATTATTAACGTATTAAAATAATACAAAGAACCCCATTTATTATTTGCATCACACTTCATATTTTCTTAGTGGCTCTTGAAAATATATATATATATATATATATATAAAACACGTTCGTAAAAGCAATTTTCTTGTTTGTGGGTCGTCGTCGTAATTTTTTGTTCACAGATGGGCCCAGTCAAGTTTGGGCTGTAGAAGCTACTGAATTGGGCGTAGGCCTTGGTCCAACAAGTTCTTGGGCCTTTCCCACCATGATTATTTGGACCAGCTTGAAAGAAGCCCAAGTAGAAGGCCCAAACGAACTGATTAGTTTGAAGAATTTTGGAGATTTGTTCACCCTATTTCCTTTTCGAGTTCAGCGAACACGCTCGCTGAAAAACTTTGACTTCTCTTCCAGTTTGGCGGATCTTCGTAGCAATTTTCGATCCAAATGGCGATTTTTCGAGCAATGTCGCGGCTTTCTAGAGCCTTCTCGACGATTCCTTCCCACCCTCTGCGCGTTTGTATTGTCGGAAGCGGACCTGCTGGTTTCTTCACTGCCGAGAAAGTAATATCTCCCTCTCTGTGCATTTTGCGTGCTCGTTTGGTTGCTTGCAAAGTTCGGAGAAAATTGATGTAACGGGGTTGTTCTTCTGCGTTGTGATTGGCAGATGCTGAAGACACATCAAGAAGTTCATGTTGATATTATTGATCGGTTGCCTACACCTTTTGGATTAGTCCGCTTCGGCGTAGCTCCGGATCACCCTGAAACTAAGGTGACCGCCTTATCTGATAATTTCTAGGTTTTTCTGTTTACTTTTTGGTTTTGTTTTGATGTATTCGGGCAATTATGAAATTTGATAACTGTTGGCTTTTGGATTCTATCATTGTCTACTTGGTTAGACTTTTGATATTTGAGCCTTCTTTTTTTTAGCTTGGTTTCTTATATTTTTGAGATATGTAATTAATAAAAATTATGACTTTACATTTTGTTTTGATTCCTTGGCAACTGTACATAGAGGATGGGCATTGGCTTTATTGTGCTTCGAGATTTAATGACATCTGCTAATGATGTGTTGGCTAATTGATTTTTAGACAATGGGTTTTCCATTTTGATACTTCCTTTAAATTTAATATTGTCAGACTTTTGACATGTTTTGCGTTGTAGTGGATTCTGTTGCTTTTCAAAATAATTCTCTTAATTGCGCTTAGTTTACCGCGAAACTTGCTACAGAATGTTATCAACCAGTTTTCGCGAGTTGCAGAAAATGATCGCTTCACGTTCTTTGGAAATGTCACTCTTGGGTCCTCTGTTTCTCTCTCCGAGCTTCGTGAGCTGTACGATGTCGTGAGTTTCTAGCTCTACAAGTGTTAATTGTTTTGTCCATGGCGTCTTGGTATGGGTACTTTTCTCAATTGCTTCACTGGTTTGAGTAATGTCATATGCAATTTGAGCAGGTTGTGCTTGCCTATGGTGCTGAAAGTGACAGAGTTCTTGGAATTCCTGGAGAAGTATGTGTACCTTGCTTAGTGCTCAAGAGACTTGCTTTTTCAATGAATATATTACAGAGGACTCAACAGACTTGCATTTGATGTTTAATGGTTTCAATCATTTAATGAAGAAATTTTCAAATTAATTTTTTTACTGTTCTCTACATTTTTAAGTTCTTTATGTTTTCCTAGGATTTGAATGGGGTATACTCTGCTAGAGAATTTGTATGGTGGTATAATGGTCATCCAGATGGTAGATACCTTAATCCTGACTTGAAGAGCACTGATACAGCAGTAATACTTGGTCAGGTATCTACCTAATTAATGGATTGTTTTGTAGCAAGGTTATGTCAGTTGAGCTTAGTCAGAAATTCTGAGATCATCAATGTAATTGGAGATATGAAAAACATGGGCTTTCGGACATATTAAGTAAAACTTGCTATCAGACTGTTTGTGTTACTTTCAGGGCAATGTAGCTATTGATATTGCACGTGTTCTTTTAAAACCAACAACGGAATTGGCCACAACTGATATTGCCAGCCATGCTTTGGCCGCTCTTAAGGAGAGCGCTATAAGGTTTCTTGTTCTGCAATTATACAGTAACTAGATGTATTACTTTCTTTGTTAGCAGGATGTTTGTTAATTTTATATTAATTTCATTATAGGAAGGTATATCTGGTTGGAAGACGTGGACCAGTCCAAGCAGCTTGTAAGACTAAGGAACTACGTGAAATTCTTGGTATTCTTTTAAGACTTGTCACCAATTCCAGTATGGAACTATGTTGTTTTTCGTTTCATAAAGTTTACCATGTTGTTTTTGTTTAATAAAGTGTACCTTTTCCATGTAATATCAAAATTTATTTAGATGTGAAGTATGCTTGAGCTGTTTGGCCCACTCTGGGCTTTTAAATTGAAATCTCCTTGATATTACATTTTCCAATTTTAACAAATTTAAATGGCGAAGTCATCTATTTAATATAAATTTCACTGGTTAATTTTTAGTCCGTTAATTTTATGTTTATATGGTGAAAAAGGATATGGGATAAATAAAGATGCTCTTGATATTAAAAATAACTTATAAACTTTAAAAGGTATGTTTATGGTATAATTATGTACATGGTTTGTGATAATTACTTGATTAATTATTGATTTGTTCCTGATTTCCTTATCTTTTATATCAATTGATTTATTAGAAGTATTGGCATCTAATTTCAGGTATAAAAGATCTGTATATTCATGTAAAGGAAGATGATCTAGTTAAAACTCCGGTAGATGAGGTAAGCCATCTCATAATTTCCATATTAATTAAGATATTGAATTTGTCATGTTAAGGTCTTTTAAATCATTGTCAGATAATATTTAGTGTTTGTTAATATTCTTTCCATGTTTTATCCATGGGCAATGCTTTGATAAGGAAGAGCTGAAGAGTAATCAATCCAGAAAAAGTTTACGAGTTGCTTTATAAGGCAGCCACCTCAGGGACTTCGCATCCCAGTTCAGGTCAACGTGAACTCCACTTTGTTTTCTTCCGAAAACCTCATAGGTTTCTAGAATCAGATGAGAGAAGTGGCTATGTGTCTGGTGTCAACCTTGAGAAGACAGTTCTTAAAGGTATTTTACCCTATATGAATGTTTGTCATCTAAAAATTCTTGTATATTCATAAAATGAGTCTTTACACAAATATGAAGACAAAGTTCCTCCGAGTTCATTATTTCATTAGCAATAGATATTGAGTAGTCGATTTACTTTTGTAGGTTCTGAACCTGGAAAACAGATAGCTGTAGGCACTGGACAATTTGAAGATATTGGATGCGGGTACTGTCATCTAAAACTAAATGTTTGATTATTCATATAGTATAATTCTACAACTGAGAAGCATTAAATTTGGGTCATGTTTGGAAAATCCCTAAGATTATCTGGTCCAACTCATGTTGTGCCACGTCACACTTTCATCACTTTGCCTAAAACAATCCATCTAAATTGGGAAAAGTTGAGAACTCCTTTGTGTTCGCTACTCTGGACTATGTAGTTTCTTTGTCGTGAACCCAAGTTATTGTATTGTTTTAGACTATGTTAATGTTCATTGTTGTCAAACCAAGTTGTTGAGTGGAGGATCTGACGTAGCATAGAACATTCTCTGTCCTTGTGTAGGATGGTGCTGAAGAGCATTGGTTACAAATCAATATCAGTTGATGGTTTACCCTTTGATCATCAGAAAGGTAAAACAGAAGTAATGAATTATTCCATGATTTACTTATTGCTCACACTTTATTTTTTCCTACAGTAAAACTCCGTGTATGCTATTAAATTGACTGAGCATTCTTCTAACTGAGTTTCTGCATTCAAATACAAAAACACATGTTTAAGCATGAAGTTTGACAACATGAATGCAAATTCTGAGGAAGAATGCATGGAATCTTTCCACCAGGCATTTTAGTGCATAACATTTTACTTAGTCTGAACTCTGATGACTTTCTTTGGCAGGGATTGTGCCCAACAATGAAGGTCGAGTTTTAAGCGGTACAAACAAAGATCAAGCAGTGGTTGAGAAGGGTTTGTATGTGTGTGGATGGTTGAAGAGAGGACCAACTGGAATCATTGCTACAAACCTCTATTGTTCTGAAGAGACTGTAAGTTATACACTTGTTTTGCATAGGATGGAAAGTTTAGTTTCAGTTGAAATACAACTAAAAGTTTATGTATATATTAGATTGATTAGCAGCTTTGGCTGATATAAGTGAGCGTCACGACAGGTTGCGGCCATATCTGAAGATATTGAGCAAGGAGTGATAGCATCGTCGGCTAGCTTTCCAAAGCCAGGGAGAGAAGGTCTCCTCCAATTACTAGATGATCGAAACGTCAGAGTTGTACCATATAGTGCATGGGAAAAGATAGACTCTGAAGAAACAAGGCTTGGGAGTTTAAAAGACAAACCCAGGGACAAACTCACCACGATGGATGAGCTGCTCAAAGTAGCAGTTGACTAACTAATAACTGCTCCTTTGGCTTACAGGACTATACTAATTCTGTCATGTTGAATGCATTGGATTTTTAATTCTGTCTTGGATTACATTTTTTTAGTGAATACAAAATGGTCTCAATATAAGAATCATCAGCTTAGGAGTTTATTAAGAGATAGGGCTTTGTAATCCGATGAGAGTTTGAAGATAGTAGGCCCACCCTTTTAAACAGTCTCCCTCCATCTAGTGTTTCAATAAGATTGAGTATACTTAAAGCACAAATAAAGCTTGTTAGGCCTCAAATTTCAATTTTCAAAATTGAGTGAAGATTCGGTCATATTAGATTACATTGAATTGTACTAATTCCTTCATATTGGATTGCACTAGATTGCAATGAACTGTACTGTACCAGTTATTGTACTATGGTGATGGATCGTATTGATTTGTACCATTTTTAAATAGAAATAAATAAATTTTTATTTTTATTTATAATGTAATTGTTGTTATTATTATTATTCTTATTATTATTATGGGAATAAGTACGTTATCCAAATTAATTAATATATACATATACATAATTATAAATATAACACATAATATATGTATATATGTATTTATTCACAAGAAAACTTAAAATCAAATATTCTAACTGATATAGAAACAAAAGAATATGACGTAATTACATTTTGGTTGAACTCGGGGTGGTTAGGATTAATTTGCTTGCGTTTCGTTGAAGAATGACATGGATAAGAAATTGGAGTTGATTGATTGGTGTTATTTTGCTTAATTATGTTGCACTGCAGGACAGTATCCGGCTTGTCACTGGAAGTGAGTTTATAATTACGCATTATAGCTCTGCTATAAACGTCCTAGCTACCGCTTCTGTTCACGTTCTTCTTCGGTATTTTGACAATGGAGTTGCTGCATTCTACTGCACCAATTCACTGAGAACATATAGTTATTATTAGGGAATTGCATGCGACAGTCATTTGCAAATCAAACATTTTGTTGGAGGCATTTTAAAACTACCAAAACCCTACCCTTAGCTCTCTTTTCCCAAGTGCTTCTTTTTAAGTTTGCCAACAGTGTGCTCTTTGTCCGCCTTCCAAGAGCTTTTTTGAGTCTCTTCCAACCTCTGCATGTATGAAAGGAAAGAGTGGAAGCAGTGGAGCCAAGACAGCATATTTAGTCTTCTATCTTTTTTATGTCCTTTTCAGAAACGTACTGGTCATGTTTCATTCAAGCAAAATGCACTTTCGTTTCTTGGTTTTCAAAATTACAAAGCCTTATTGGTTTACATTTTAGTTAGTTTTCTTAAGAGAGCAAAAATTAAATTCCCAGGTGCGTTTAGATTGTGTGAGAAAGTCAATTACCCAGCTGGGTTTTTCAATGCCGTGCACTTTCGAGAGCTTCAACCATCTATGGAGTTGATTTTCTGCATAAAAAGTCTTGTATCAAAACCTATTGTGGAACTTATTATCATGAGGTTGTTTGATTTCTTTTAGTGATTTTGAAATTCTTAGGCTCCCCATTGTCACATCTTCATGTCACTTACTGGACTAAAAGATTCCAACTATAACTCCCACTAGGGAATTTGCCAAACTCAACTGCCATATTGCTACTACAGTCTTCCCTTTTCAGGAAACTAATGGGAACTAAAGCAATCAATGTCCTCTTAACATGAATTTTTCACAGTAAATCCCCTTTGAAATGTTTCTATAGAATATTAAGCCGAATATTCAATGGACACAATCTTGAACCTAACATTTGATTTTCAAACTGCGACGTTGTACTTCCATGCATGAACCGGCCCTTCTTTTCTCCGCACTAGTTCCATCAAGGTTTATAAATCTGTCATACATCATCGGTATTGTCAAGACTCTTGTATGAGTCTTTTTTTAAAAAAAAAATATTTAGTTTTAGATTGTAGGATCTTTGTAAGGTGTAGCATCTTTGTAGGTTATAGGATCTTTGTGAAGTAATTAATCATAGGGTATAGAATTTTTATAAAATATTTAATTTTAGTGTGTATAATTTTTTAAAATATTTAATTGTAAGGTGTAAAATTTTTACAGAATATACATACAAAATTTCTTACCCTATAAAATTTCTAAGGCTTATAATTAAATCTCCTACAAAATCATATGCCATATAATTATTATACATCCTACAATTAAATACTTTATAAAATCTTATAAATTAATAAACCCTATAACTAAATACCCTGCAAAATTCTATATTATACAAAAAATTTATACTCTACAACTAATTACTCTATAAAATCTTGTACCCAATAAAAATCCTACACCCTACAATTAAATACTTTATAAAGTTTTATACTCTATAAAAACTTCATGCCCTTCAACTAAATTAAATATTTTACAAAAATCTTACGTGGATTCTTAACCCAAATGATAGATTTTGATTGAGGTGATACTTTTGAAAAGCATTATCTCAGCTCCTGTAATTGGGCTCCAACAATACAGCGGAAAGCAAGCACTGCATTAGTTATATTATTTGACAATTTTCCACCTGAATTGACCTTATTAAATATTAATTGCATAGTCCATGCAGTTGATCCCTGTGAAGTTCACAAGATGTTTTTTGGTCTGAAGAAGTTTCACAAGATGTTATATATTTGATTATACCTTAAACAGATTATGACTAACCACTACAGAGTATTGTATTCATGAATAATGGGCTATCATATATTCTTATTTCTCTGTACAGTGAAGTTTATAATAGGTCCAATGGTGACCATTTGGTAGAACAGTTTCTGTCTGGTTGATATCCACTTGAAACCAGCAAGAATTATGACAAGTAATAACAAAAATTAAAATTTTCTCAATTTTCCCGCTGTTGAAAAATGTTTTACAAAAAGTGAACAAGCGGAGAAGATTTACAATTACTGCAATTTATACCACCCTGTAAAACATAGTGCAGCAACATGATGAGAGACGACCAGCATTAGCTGTCAAAACCTTTGTATTCTACCCTGGTAAAGCTTAAAAGCGTGGCCATCTACAGGAACTTGATGGATAAGGGCTGGCCTGCACAAATCAAATTACTTTCATTGTGAGTGCTCTTAGTCTCGCAAAGAAACAACCACATCATAAGGGGAAACCAAACCAAAAAAAGAAAAGAAATGAATACAAATGAAGAAATCAGTACTGTTCCTGAAAGGACAAATGACAACACATGGCAACTTAATTATCCCCATTTTATAGTACTATTATTGCCTTCTTAAATTTTTATTTTTATTTTTTATTTGAATAAAAAAGATTTTAAAACGGAGATTATTAATTTATAATTTTATTAAAAAATAAAATTTCATTGTTATTTTAATTTTATAAAAATTTAAAGGAATTAATCCATTCCCTTAACAGTTACAGTTAGCCTTTTTACACCTTTTATTTACGGGAGACGGAGTTGAAAATTGTTTAGGAGATTTTGGCTATACAAATTACATATCTCTGGCAGTGTTTGCATTAAGAAATCTCCTAACTTATTGGAGCAGCTAGCATATCTCTTTCACAGAGATATATAAAGTTCATTTGTGTATGTGGGTCTTGTAGGAGGTTTTCTCCACAAGCAGCTTTGAGTGTACTAGAAAAAGCCGTGTAAGGCATATGTTTTTCCCATGCTTTAAAATGATTTGTTAGTGAAATTTTCCCAAACAATGAGCCAGAAAATGGCCCAAATGTCTCTTGGTATTGTATCTATTACTCCAACAGTGGTCTGGCAGCTAGAAGGAAGCTTATTATCATAGCACAGTTAGCAGGTGCTTAACGACAGATTGTACAAGCCACTTGCATCTGGCAAATGTCCCTATATATATATATATGTATAAATCATGGATTATTGAGAGTCAGGGGTCTGAATCTCTATCTTTTGTACCACCATAATAATTCAATATATAGGACGCAGACGTGCCATGTCCACGTACCGTTTGAAGAAATGCCAATGAGAAATTTATATGTACCAGCTTATTACCTACCAAAATACCTTGTCAAGAACTACCACACAGAGAGAGCCAAGCTGGAAAAACCCATCTGCAGGAAGTAAAAGGTACACAATTGAAACAGCAAAAATGCTCCATAGAATATATCACTGAATGAATAATTGTAATGGGTCATGTAGAGCATTTTGAGCTTTCTCAACTCCCCAAGTCCCAAATAAACTAACGATATGCATGCTTTTAGCAATTTCAGGTTGTCTAGCTAATCAGATGAACAAGTAATTAAAATAGCAAAATGTCACAAATTGGCTCCTAACATTTTGCACAACGAAAGATGTACTGTTGAACTAAACTGTAAAAGTTCATTACATTACAGCTTAACATTCTTATAACTAGACTGGCTGATGGAAATGATGAATAGGGAGAAAAAGAGAATCTCCCAAAGAGGGCCTATGAAGGGATAGTGGGACCCCGATGCAAAACTTGTTGGTGGGCCCATGGCCATGAAAGGTAAGCATTATCAAGCAGTGTTATTGAGCAGTGTTTCATTTGTGTGTGGCCACTTTCTTGAATATACAAGAGAAGGGGATTTATAAGCATTGGGGTTTTGCTTTTTTTTTTTGTGTGGGTTTTGTGTTTGGCCAAGCTCAACTATCTCAATCCCCTTGGTTTTGGTGGTGGCATTTTGTGGGTCCTCCATGCCCTGCACTTTTGTTACAGTGATCCCACGTGGTAAAACAAGATGATCAGATAAGCTAAAAGCTTTTAAACACTCCCTCCACTAAATTTGTGAGGATTCTAATCCTTTTTGCCCCTCCCTCATCAATGCTTAAGCACAGCATCTTATTTTTAGGGTGGTGGACATAGCTGCTTGTCACAATCATTCCAATATTTGATTTCTCTGAGCCACGGTTAAGTACCAAGGAATTTTTTCTTCTTCTTTTTATGTTCTACAATTCAAATTGCTCGTTTCAAAAAAACCCACATGCCAAAAATTGGATCTTTCACATATTTTGGCATGAAAGTAACCATGATTCTTAAGGCTTTAGCCACATTTCTAGAAGCTCTCATCAAAAGTGTTGAAGGACTCGCATAATAATTTGAAGGCATAAGAAGATAGAACAGAAAATGGGAGCAACCAACCACAGGGCTTACCATAATGTGAAAATTGAAATCTAACAGAAACAATGTGAAAATGGAAGTCATAATCAGAGGAGAGACTTTGTGGTAAAGAGATGGGAGACAGCATGAATCTTCAAAACATCACCAACCCTGACCCCATGAGGATTTTGATTAAACCATCTAAATAGTAAATATATAGGAAAACAGGAATCATATTATGCAAGCTTTTTTCTTTTTATTTTTTTTTTCTTTTAAGTCCCAAATGGATCATCATGGCTCTCTATGAATAATACCACATCTGCATATCACACACTCTTTGATCGGATAGCTATGGACCCCATCTCCACCTCCACCACTACCACCACCTTATAACTATATATATTATAACCTATTATTATAATTTTATTGCTCTATTTGGAAGATGCTCCTTACTCCAATCTCCAAATAGAATGTAAATAAGTAAAATTTATAGGTTCATGACCATAAATATAGATGTTATATGAATAGTTACATATAATGTTACAACTTTTGTTCACTTGAAGTCTCCAATTGAATTATTATGTTTTTTGTCTTTCTAATCAAGTCATAATCAATCCTTTTTATGATTTTTTTTTCTTTTTTTTTCTAATGGGTCTAAATCAGAGAGATATCTTATCCTTAGTTACTCTTATCTCATTGCCATCTTCCAATTTTACTTTTAGATTATTAAGGTCTACAGAATTTGCATCTATACAGATATGTATGTCACCACTGTATGTTTTAAAAATAAACAATAAACAATCACAGGGATTACAATATAGTGAAAAGATGACAATTATATTTGTGAATTTTATATGATTTTCTTATCATTTGACACAAAATTGTTTAAATCTTAAGTATGTGATAATACTTTTTCTTGTATTTAAGATAAAATAAATATATTTTATGATGTTTTGGAAATTGTAATGACAAATGTATGTATCACTTTGTTTATTATTATAAGGAAAGTTTTCGAATCTGATTTACAAATATTATGGAATAAAAGAAAGAACTAACAGAGAATTTGAAAATTATGAAGTTTTCATAAAATGTAAATACAAAAGAACATGGTACGAAAGCACCAGAATAAAATAAAGTATTAAATTAAATTTATACATTGTCTAGTTCCAAATTTATAATTTACAAGATTTAAAAGAAAATGAAAAAACCAAAATTATTATATTTTATTGTCTCACAAGTTCACAACGAGTCACACAAGACGACAACATATTTCCCACTTAATTTAATTAATTTTCCAAAAAGGAAAGAAAAAAACAACATTAACGTTAAATAATATATATTTATATTTAAAAAATGAAATTCCAAAATTGACGGCTCGTACAAAACACAGAATACAGAGTCGGTTCTCTATCATTCCCAGAAGAAAAGGATGACTTTTCAGTTTCTGAAACTGCCGTTTTTCTTTTCCTTGCGATACGATGGCGTTTCTTAGCGACTGAGAGAAGAGAGGAGGGTCTCGTCTCTTATCACAGTGTCAGCTTTCTCTAAATTCCCTCGCTTTTCGTTTTTATTTTTCCTTCAAACCAAACACCATATCGGCCAAAAATCCCCGGCATTTTGCTTCGCTGCGATTTTCTCTGTCCGCTTGAAAATTCGAGAAAAATTTTGCTGGTTCTTTCGTCCCATCCCTTTCTGCGATTCCGTGCCCCTCTCTTGGACTGGTCCTTTCAGTTTCACCTTCTTCTCCCTCAAACGCTGCCGCCGTGTACGTTAGCATTCTCGGTGCACGTTTGTAGTTTTTGTTGGATTACAGAAGGGGTATTTTTGGAAAGTTATTTGCCTGCCGGGTGCTTTCTGTGACCTGTCGGGGAGGTTGCCCACAAAATGATCATGAAAATATAAAATTCAGGTAAATAATAATAATAATAATAATAATAATAAAGGTAAAGCATAATAATCATCTAAACTAGGATGATTTTACACTTGATTTTATGGAATTTAAAATTCGACATATTACACTATAAATTATTGAATTAGAAAGATTTTTTTCCCTTCAATTTTCTTCATTTCGACCAAATTTCAAACTCTCATTGTGAATTCATAAGAAGAGGAAGATGGGTGAAATTGAGAATTTGTTTTCAATAAATATCTCTTTTAGCAGAGTGTCATATGTGATGCACATGTGAAATTCCATTTGAGTATTTGGACGGAAGGTTATGGTTGGGGTGCAAGTGTAATTAGTATAATTTTAACTAGAGAATAAAAATCCTAAAAAGCAGCAAATACCAACCAAAATAAATAAATAAAGCCAAACGGTTCCATTTTTCTCTTTACAAGCTGCTTTCATTATTTAAATTATTCCCACTTTCATAAATATTAAAATTTCTGAGTTTTAGACTTGCACAGAGTTGCAGTAGACAGACATTATATACATTCATGAGTGAGAAAAGCCCAAAGAAGCTTCCACTTCTTCATCATCATCATCACCAACCCCATATCCTTTGGCACTGCGTTTCTCTGAACCCATAAGCTAAAAATAAGTTTTCATTTTTTCTCACTACTGCTTTCTCATATCAAACCTTCTGTTAGTGTTCTTTTGATGTCTATGCCCTTAGAGCATGATTACATAGGCTTATCAGAGTCTGTTCCTTCCATGGAGGGCTCTGTAAAGTCTTCTGAGAGGAACAGTACTGGTACTCGTCTGAATCTTAAAGCTACAGAGCTGAGACTCGGTTTGCCTGGGTCTGAGTCCCCAGAAAGAGATGCTGATGGTGGTAGCGTTGGAGTGGAGGATAAAAATGGGTTACAGCTAGGCGTGCTCAAGTGCTTGGTATCTGGAGCAAAGAGGGGCTTTTCTGACACCATTGATGGTGCTTCTGGGAAGTGGGTTTTTCTGGCAGTGGTGGATCTGAGGTTGATTTGGGTAAAGGTGGTAACTTGTTCTCTCCCAGAGGTCTTAATGCTGGTAAGGCTTTTGCTGGGAGCGAGTGCAACAATCAGCCGAAGGCTTTGAGTGTCTCAACTGTGAAAGATGGTGTTCCACAGTCTCCAAAGCCATTGCATGAGAAAAGCCCCAGGTTTCTGCTCCCGCTGCAAAGTAATTTGCTTTGTTTCACTTTCCTTTACAAACTAATATAGAGAGTTATGCTATGGTTGTGGTTTAACTCTAGTTGTATAATTTCTCTTATAAGATGTCCATAACTTAAGTCTCTTGCTGGGTTCTGAATTTTGTTCTTATTACTTGCTGAGAATATGTTTAATGGATGAAGTGAACTCTTCTTACTTGGTTACTTAATGGAAAAGAAAAGAAAAGATAAAACTTTAATCTAACAGCTTAATTAGGCTGTCCTGAAGAACTTTTGGGCTGCAATGATAGGTGAAAAGCCTCCAAAGGTTTCCTTATGTGCTCAAGAAATTTTTGTTCTGCAGATTGCATGCTCTTTCTTAACCAGCTTAATTGGTTGTTGGATGGACTTAAATTGCATATCGAACTGGTCGAAGTTGTGTTGATGTTTTCTTTTTATTGAATTTTTCATGCATATATGTCATAATCTTCGTTTGGTAGATTTTTTCCTCCCCTGCATGTATGTTATAGAGTTTGTGTTGAAGAAACACAGAGAGTTTCTCCATGTCTTCAGTCATAAAACGGAAAATATTTGTGTTTTATCTGTTTACTAGGTCTTACTAGATTTGCTTCAGTTTCTACTCTCTGAAACCTTACAGGGAAATTTGTTCGTTCTGTTCCTCGGACAGAGTTGTAAATCTGATATCTAAGGAGTTGAAAAGGGTTCTTATTGAAGAGATCTACAAAATAAGCTAATTTCTTGTATGTCATGTGTCTGACAGGGCACAGGTTGTTGGATGGCCACCATTCGCTCTTCCGAAAGAATTCAATGGCTTCTCATCCTCCAAAGACGGATGATGATGCAGACAAGATAGGATCTGGGTGTCTTTACGTGAAGGTCAGCATGGATGGTGCACCTTACCTGAGGAAAGTTGATCTCAAAACCTGTGGCAGCTATATGGAACTATCTTCAGCACTGGAAAAGATGTTCAGCTGCTTTACAATTGGTATTACTTGTTCAAGTCCCTAAAGCTTGTGGTTTCTTCTGTCTAATATTTTAATTTTGCACTGTTGATAATATGATGATACTTGTACCTAATCCTCTCTCATTCTTTCTGTGTGTGCATGGACGTGATCTTGATACTTGTAGCAATATTTTTGCATTTTAAATCTGAAGAGACTTAATTATGTTTTCTGAAAAACTTTTCCAGGTCAATGTGGCTCACCTGGAGTTCCAAGCCGAGAGGGGTTGAGTGAGAGTCGGTTGATGGATCTTCTACATGGTTCTGAATATGTGCTCACCTATGAAGACAAGGATGGAGATTGGATGCTAGTTGGTGATGTTCCCTGGGAGTAAGTGTTACTTTAATTTGGACAAAAGTAGAATGCAAAATTTGAAGATTCTGACATGCAGTTCTAATTTGGAAACTTGCAATGTTTAACACATTGCCTATGACGAGCGAGTGTTCTTTCTTATTACTGTTTGTTGTGTTTGTTCTTACAGGATGTTCACTGACTCTTGTAAGAGGCTGAGGATCATGAAGAGTTCAGATGCTATTGGGTTAGGTATGTTCTCTCATCTCTGTGTAATGTACTGTATGTTGATGCGGTGACATTAATTATAAATTTTCAAGTTGAAACTTTTGGTATTAAACCACAAGAAGAGAAGATTTCCCATATTATGAAACTAGTGTTCTAATTTTCTTTCTATGTATCTGCTTGTTACAGCCCCACGGGCCATGGAGAAGTGCAAAAATCGAAACTAGTGGAACGACGATGATAATGACGACGGATCAAACATGTTGAAAGTCTTGAAGGTGTCTCCAAATCAGGTCCTCTGTTTCAAATTCTTGTATGCCTCTAGATATTGAATAGTTTTGTGTAAGAAAAAAAACAATTCTAGTACGCAAGATATGTAACTCGTAGACTTTTCCAGGATGTTTTGTACGTGACCACTCTTTTCTCCATCCTCCATCTCTCACGTATTTCATATTACTGGCTGCTTAAAAGCACATGATTATGTAATGTAAATGGTCTGTTTGCCGTAGCACCTCCTTCGTTCTTCTAAAAATGAAATAAACTGTGATACTGGAATTGTTGGTTGGTTGCCCAGAAATCCTCTTTGAATGGCCAAGAAAGCAATTGAAAATGAAAACTAACACGAAGTGTTGAAAAACTTACACCAAGTGTTGAAATGGGTTTTCGTTTTCATTAAATGACCAATTCAGAAAGCATTGAAATTTTGTATTCCGAAATAGTACAGGTTGCAGAATTCTTGTCTTGGAAGTCCTTTCTCATAACCCAAAATCCAAATGACAAAATCAATAGAAGTTTCTGTATTATCTTATTGAGCGCCCGTGTGGATTGGATTTCTATATATATATATATATATAAAATGTTGGTAGGAAAGATTGTGACATGTTTGGCAGGCTATATGAACTTGTAGTATTGTGCCATCTTTCAAAATTGGGATGGTCATGGGTGGAGGTTAGGAGACATGTCTAACTGATTGTGATGGATTTGAGTAATAAATGGGCAAAATTCATGTAACCTTGTGGACCAACATGTTCACTTCCAGTCCAAGTTAAAGACGGAACTTGCCAACCTTCGCATATAATTCATGGTTATTTGCCCACAGAAAAATACATATACAGCTGTACAACTACATTTCTTGTCTTATTTCAAAATCATAATCAATTCGTTGTTATAACTTATAAGCATTGAGACTTTTTTTTTTTTTCTTAATAATATATAAA
This sequence comes from Rhamnella rubrinervis, assembly GCA_007844105.2. Taxonomy (NCBI): domain Eukaryota; kingdom Viridiplantae; phylum Streptophyta; class Magnoliopsida; order Rosales; family Rhamnaceae; genus Rhamnella; species Rhamnella rubrinervis. The sequence goes on along the minus strand of CM017574.2, from coordinate 12,095,363 downwards.
TATGTATTTTTCTTTTAAGTTTGAAAAAAACCTTTATTTTAACAATTATTATTTAAATTTATTTGTTAAAGCAAAAACTCGTTATAAATAAAACTTTATCATAATAGAATCTTCATTAAAGTTGAACAATCAAATCAAAATTATTGTTAAATCATTAACCAAAATTTTATATCTGTATAAGTTAGATAATCTCTGATACGAAATTTTATATTAAAATTATTTCGTATCAGAAATTATCTTTGCCGTAATAAAAATATATAAAACTATTTGATTAACAAGCGATGGTTAGTTTTATTAATAAAAGATAGTTTTAAATTTAATATGATAAATCCATAATGAAAATAGATTTGATATCAAGATATCAAATATATAAGGAATATTCATTTCATATAAAGAAGAACCATGTGCAAATGAGCATTTATGCATCTGGAATATGCTCAAAATTAAATAAACAGGATTATTATTATTATTATTATTATTTTTACTTTTTAATCTGTTTCATTATCCAATTATGGAAAGTAATTAATCTATCATGCAATTATTAATAAATAATAATTAACAATAATGTAGTAGGTAAAATATATATATATATATATATATATTTATTAATATTTTTGTCTTGAGAATATTTATTAATTTGTTGAATGAGGAAAACGTCCTCTTTATTTTCCAGATTCTGGAAAAGCTTTGAAATTAGGGTTTTGGGAAAAGTTAGTCAGACGAACTTTTCAGCTTGAATCTTCTTCTTGTTATCTCTCTCTGTTTCATTCAACGATTCCACAAAGCGTTAGAGAAAAGATGAAGCTGAAGCAATTGGAGAGCCTCCTTGGCGACCTTCAGCAATTCTCTAACCCGAAGGTTTCTTCCATTGCAAGAAAGCACGAGCGCACACTTCCTCATCTTGTTCGAAAGTCTTATATACTGATGAGGATTTTGTTTGAATTTGCGCCATGTAGGTGGAGCTGGAACAATACCCAACTGGACCCTACATTGCTTCTCGCATGCTATACACTGTACTTGCTCTCCGTCCCCTTTAATCTTTTACGAGATTGAGTTTCATCTTCATGGTAATGAAGCTTTCCATGTTACTCTCAGGCAGAGAATTCATATGAAGATGTGAGCGGCAAGATAGTGGCTGATTTTGGTTGTGGTTGTGGTACGTTAGGTGCTGCGGCTGCACTGTTGGGTGCTGAGTAAGTCACAAAGTTTCCAGCTTTTGTTTCTGAATTTAACACTCTCTTTGAAGGCTAAATTCCCTTTTACTTGGGAAAGGCTAAGTTCTTTGATTTTTTTTTTAGTTAGTAGGCTTTCTATTAGATAGTACAAGAAAGGCAGAAATTTTTGTGAAAGCAATTTCCTTTTTCATTTTTCCTACCGTTGCCTTTTGAGCTTTGTTTGCTTTGA
>CM017574.2:12079698-12093859 GCA_007844105.2 Rhamnella rubrinervis | reverse complement strand
TAATTAAAACAAAGCATTGCGATGGTCCCCGCGATGCTTCACGCAATGTGATTTCTGCCCAGTGGCTCAATGTCAAAGTGAAGAAATTCAACCAAGCGCCGTAAAATGGCGGAGTAACTGCTATGACTCTCTTTATGGTAGCCAAATGCCTCGTCATCTAATTAGTGACGCTGCATGAATGGATTAACGAGATTCCCACTGTCCCCTCGCCTACTATCCAGCGAAACCACAGCCAAGGGAACGGGCTTTGGCAAACTGAAGGGGAAAGAAGACCCTGTTGAGCTTGACTCTAGTCCGACTTTGTGAAATGACTTGAGAGGTGTAGTATAAGTGGGAGCCTGAAACACAAAGTGAAATACCACTACTTTAACGTTATTTTACTCTATTCCGTGACCGAGGCGGCACTGCCCCTTTTTGGAACAAAGGCACGCCGCGGGCCGATCCAGCGAAGACATTGTCGTGGGAGTTTGGCTGGGGCGCACATCTGTTAAAAGATAACGCAGTGTCCTAAGATGAGCTCAACGAGAACGTAAATCTCGTGGAACAAAAGGGTAAAAGCTCGTTGATTTGATTTCCAGCATCAATACCTAACCGTGGAAAGCGCGGCCTATCGATCCTTTTGTTAGACCTTCGGAATTTGAAGCTAGAGGTGTGTCGAAAAGTTACCATTGGATAATCGGGCTTGTGGCAAGCCGCTCATAGCGACGCTGCTTTTGATCCTTCCTGCTGCCCGGGCCTTCCCTAATACTGTAGCTGCACCACCAAGTGTCGGATTGTTCACCCACCAATGCGGAACGTGAGTCGGGTTTAGACCGTCGCAGACAGTTAGTTTTACCCTACCGATGATGCGACGCAATAGTAATTCAACCTAGTACGAGGAACCGTTGATTCGCACAATTGGTCATCGCGCTTGGTTGAAAAGCCGCTGGCGCTGGGTTACCGCGGCGCCGGATTATGATCAACGCTTCTAAGTCAAATCTAGAAGCCGACGACGCGCTCACCGCTTCGCTTTACCTGCGTAGGGTCCTCACCCCAAAGGCACGGTCGTTGGTCAAGTCCGCGACGGCGAGATGCCACGGCCGCCAAGTACAATTCCTACCGAGCGGCGTGGTAGAATCCTTTGCAGCACTACTTAAATACGCCGACGGTATTGTGGTGGCGAGTGGCCTCATGCCACGATCCACCGAGATTCAGCCCCCGCCGCTCGATTCGCCCCTCCCTCCCTCCCCAAGCACTCGGGCCCTCACCACGAGGTCACAGACGGACGGGAGGACGCTACACTTGGCCAATTTTACCACGCCCCTGCTTTTCAATGCAAGCCCCGGCATGACTCGGCCCCGCGCCTATGTGCCTATGTGTGCAACCCGCCTGCGGTAACAAAGTCTCACATGCGCCTGGCCTTCATCGCTGTATGGCATGGGTGGCTAAGGAATCGCAAGGGACAAGCCCGCTGCCACATATTAGCATCACCGCTGCCCCGCGTGCACACACGACGGCTAGTTGCCGACGCTACAATGGCGCCCATGGTAAGTCGCTGCCGCGGCCGCGCCTGTGGCATGCCGCGACGCTACTGGCTTCTATTGCATGCCGCGGACAAACGCTACCGGGCCCATGGTAGTCCGCGATGCTTCATGGTGGCATGCCGCCGACGCTACAAGGCTTGTAGCCCCGTGCACGCACGCCTCGCTGGTGGCGGGTGGGCATGCACGGCGGCTTCACGGGTCGGGCTGCTACCCATGGCACGCCACGACGCGGGCCGCCGCGGGCTTGCTAGTTGGCTGTCATGGCATTCCTCCTCAAACACCAAATTTGCTAATGTGAGGTTCATGCATGCCTTGTGCTACACTCTATGCCCATGCACCACGGCGCCCATGCATGCCCCCACATGCCAACGCTGTTTCAAACTTGTCCGCGCAAACACATTTTGCCCCGCATAATAAGGCTCCCAACTATCACTTTGGCATATGAGAGCATTCCCAACAATCAAAATCAACTTCCCATGCACTGGTTGAACATGTGCCACAGCCCCCCACTGCCCACGAAGTGCCACCACATGCCCATATGCTCCAACTTGTCCGTGCAAACACATTTTACCCCGCATAATAAGGCTCCCAAATATCACTTTTGGCATATGAGAGCATTCCCAACAATCAAAACCAACTCCCCATGCACTTGGTTGAACATGTGCCACGCCCCCACGCTGCTCCACGAAGTGCCACCGCATGCACATGCGCTCCAACTTGTCCGCGCAAACACATTTTGCCCCAAGACAATAAGGCTCCCAAAAATCAATTTTGGCATATGAGAGCATTCCCAACAATCAAAATCAACTTCCCATGCACTTGGTTGAACATGTGCCACGCCCCCCACTGCCTCCACGAAGTGCAACCGCATGCCCATGCTCCAACTTGTCCGCGCAAACACATTTTGCCCCGCACAATAAGGCTCCCAAATACCACTTTTGGCATATAAGAGCATTCCCAACAATCAAAACCAACTTCCCAAGCACACATGTATCAACTTGACCGAGCCAAACACATTTTACCCCGCACAATAAGCTTTCTAAAAATCATGTTACACATGTAAGAGCATTCCCAACAAGAAAACCAACTTCCCATGCATTTTTAATTTTTTAAATTTTTATACATTTTGCAAATAAAAAATAAAAAATATTTTCACATCTCCAAAAATTATGAAATTTTTACACAACCTAGAATACATTATTCTAAGCATGCATGCAAAAATTTCATCAAAATTCCATGTATTTCTTCAAAAAGGCCCTTATGTCTCCTCAAGAATGTGATGTTTCCCTCCACAAGGCCAACTTAATTAAGCTCTTAAGGGGGGTGAGTTGCCCGCCTAGGCACCCCACTGTCTTCATTTGCCCACACACCCCCACCACGCGCGCGGCATGGGAATCGGGGTGTGGGCATCCATGGTGCGACAACGTCGGCGCCGCCGCCACGGCCACAATGGTGGCCGCCCGGAATTCCAAAAATTCCGCGACGGTGGAATTTTCCCAAAGGGAGTCGCTGTTTGGGATCCTCATGCGATGATGGTTGGCAATGTTCGACCGAGCATGGCACGGGAAGCCACCGCGATATGTGGGTTCTCGGGTCTCAATGTGCTCGGGGTAGCGGGGGATGCTAGCGGTGGTGCTACGCTGTTTGTTCGGTGTTGGGATTATCCTCGATTCTTCGAGGCACCCTATGGTTGGTCTTTGTGCCGGGCTCGCGACATGCATTGCTTTCAAGACGGCTTCCCAATCAAATCCTCGGTACGGACGCGACACCGCAATGAATTTGCATCCTAGCTAGCTATGGGTCTTGGGACATGGGGTGCTTGGGCTTGGCTTTGAAAACTCATCTGTGCTCGGGCAACCTAAGCATTGCGCGGTTGTGGCATCAATGGTGGCCTCGCTTAAAGTCCCGCTTCTAATGCTCGGCAATGCCCGCGATGCGCCGCCCATTGAATGGATGCGCCGGTTGGCTGCTAGGTGTTGCTTCGTATTAGCGTACGCATTTTGTTGCCTAGACACGCAGCCGTGGTTGCCTGGGTTGGGATTTATGCTCAATTTTAAGCCCGTGAGGCTATCGTGGCCGGGTGAACTCGGGCTTTGCTTTGAAGCTCGCCCGCCTCTGGGCAACCTAGGAATTGCGGTTGTGGCATCTCCGTGGCCTCGATTTAATGTCCCGTTCTAATGCTCGGCAATGCCCGTGATGCGCCTCTCATTGAATGGAAGCGCCGGTTGGCTGCTAGGTTTTGCTTCAGATAGGGCGGTCCGCGCTGTTGGCATTGGTGATAGTGAACGGAGAGCTCTGGGAGGGAACGAAGACACCCGCTAGCGTAAATGCGCAGCGCGATTGTGTTTAGTTTCCGCGACACCACTGGGTAATCTAGAGTCCGCTGCCAATGCCTTGCGCTGCATGTTTTTGTTGCCTAGACACGCAAAACCGTGGTTGCCTTTGAGCGGGATGCGCCTTCAATCTTTGGCCCTGGGTTGTGGGTATCGCTGACGCCGTCGCTATGTAAGGCCATGCCTAGCGGTGCCGGCTTGGCTCCAATTGATTCGCTCGCATGCTTGGTCGGCCTCGCTGTCGCATTGGGTGGGCTGCTGGTTGGCGCTGGGCTGTACGCTGGCGGTGTATGAGTTGTGGTATGGTTGTGTGTGTTTGCGTGCTCGCGCTTCGCATCGAATCGCTTGGCGCCGCCCTCTCGCTTTGCTACGGGACCTGTGGTCTCGAGCCGCCTGGGTTCTTGTGCCGCATACCTAATGTGATGGAATTAGTTGCCAACGGTGTCCCATTCCTCTCTCGGCTCGCAAGGGCACGGGAGGACGCCAAAGTGGCACACGCCGCCCCAGCGCCATTGAAAATTATTTTGTGGCCGCCACGGCCTCGTGGTGCCTACTCGCCCCTCGATGCGAACACGCGGGCGGCTTTCATGGCCTTTCAACGCCCAAAGATAGCTTTATCGCTAGTTTTGCACGCATTGCCGCGTCTGCTGTGGCCCTTCACCCCAGCCGCGCGGCTCACGCGCACGCATCGCTGGGCGAATGCTACCCGTTGATCCCGCCAGAGTCATATGCTTGTCTCAAAGATTAAGCCATGCATGTGTAAGTATGAACTAATTCTGACCGGAAACCGCGAATGGCTCATTAAATCAGCTTATAGTTTGTTTGATGGTACCTTCTACTCTGATAACCGTAGTAATTCTGTGAGCTAATACGCGCAACAAACCCCCTCCGGAAGGGACGATTTATTAGATAAAGGTCGACGCTGGCTCGCTGTTCGATGATTCATGATAACTCGACGGATCGCACGGCCTTAGTGCCGGCGACGATCATTCAAATTCTGCCCTATCAACTTTCATGGTAGGATAGTGGCCTACTATGGTGGTGACGGGTGACGGAGAATTAGGGTTCGATTCCTAGGGAGCCCGAGAAACGGCTACCACATCCAAGGAAGGCAAGAAGCGCCAAGAAATTACCCAATCCCGACACCGGGAGGTAGTGACAATAAATAACAATACCGCTCTATGAGTCCGTAATGGAATGAGTACAATCTAAATCCCTTAACGAGGATCCATTGAGGCAAGTCCGTGCCAGCCATGTAATTCCAGCCCAATAGCGATATTTAAGTTGTTGCGCTTAAAAGCTCGTAGTTGGACCTCGACGGGCAACCGTCCGCTGGTGTGCACCTGCTGTCACGCCCCTTCTACCGCATGCGCCCCCGGCCTTAATTGACCGGTCGGCTCCTGCCGTTACTTTGAAGAAATTAGAGTGCTCAAAGCAAGCCTACGCCTGATACATTAGCATGGGATAACATCATAGGATTTCGTCCTATTCTCTGGCCTTCTGGATCGGAGTAATGATTACAGGACATGGGGCATTCAGATTTCATAGTCGAGGTGAAATTTTGGATTTATGAAAGACGAACAACCGCAAAAGCATTTGCCAAGGATGTTTTCATTAATCAAGAACGAAAGTCGGGGCTCAAGACGATCGATACCGCCCTAGTCTCAACTATAAACGATGCCACTGTGGATCGGCGGATGTTGCTTATAGGACTCACGCACCTTATGAGAAATCAAAGTCTTGGGTTCCGGGGAGTATGGTCGCAAGGCTGAAACTTAAAGGAATTGACGGAAGGGCACCACTGAGTGGAGCCGGCTTAATTTGACTCAACACGGGAAACTTACCAGTCCGCATATAGTAAGGATTGACAGACCGGAGCTCTTTCTTGATTCTATGGGTGGTGGTGCATGGCCGCTCTTAGTTGGTGGAGCGATTTGTCCGTTAATTCCGCTAATCTAACGACCTCACCGCTAACTAGCTATGCGGAGGTGACCCTCCGCGCCAGCTTCTTAGAGGGACTATGGCCGCTTAGGCCAAGGAAGTTCGAGGCACAATGTGTCCGCGGATGCCCTTAGATGTTCCGTCGCGACGCTATAATCGATGTATTCAACGAAGTCTATAGCCTTGGCCGCATGTGCCCGTAATCTTTGAAATTTCATCGCGGATGGGGATAGATCATTGCAATTGTTGGTCTTCAACGAGGAATTCCTAGTAAGCGAAGTCATCACCGCTGACTACGCCCCCGCCTTTGTACACACCGCCGCCGCCCTACCGATTGAATGGTCCGTGAAGTGTTCGGATTGCGCCGACGGGCGGTTCGCTGCCCGCGACGCCACAAGAAGTCCATCAACCTTATCATTTAGAGGAAGGAGAAGTCGAATAAGGTTTCCGTAGGTGAACCCGCTGAAGGATCATTGTTGAAACCCTCGCACGTAACCACCCGCGGAACCCAGAAATACAACCGGGCGAGGGCCAACCTAAACCCCCGGCGGGGCATGCGACTTCGCTGGCCGATGCTCGCCGCCGCTTCCCCACAAGACAACGAAACCCCGCGCAAACCCGCCAAGGAACTCGAACGATCAAGCATTGCCCCGCTGCCCGTAGATGGTGCGCGCCCCGGCGCAAGGTCAGATTCTCAGATGTCAAAACGACTTTCAACGGATATCTCGCTCGTGATCGATGAAGAACGAGCTAAATGCGTATACTTGGTGTGAATTGCGTAATCCCGCGGAACCATCGAAGTCTTTGAACGCAAGTTGCGCCTCGGCCACTAGGCCGGGGCACGCCCGCCTCGGGCGCCACATTAACGCTGCCCCCACTCCAAACCTCGCCCTCGGAGGGGCTGGGGCGATGCTGGCCTCCCGGCGCCGCCGCGGTTGGCCCAAATGCGAAGCACTGGAGACGAGCCGCCAAGCAATCGGTGGTTGTCGAACCCTCGCATGCACAGCGAAGCCGCCAATGCGCGTCAGATTCTAATGCGCCGCACACGCTGGCGCCCACCCACATTCCTGTGTCAGCGGGTTACCCACCGAAGTTTAAGCATATCAATAAGCGGAGGAAAAGAAACTTACAAGGATTCCCTAGTAACGGCGAGCTAACCGAATGCCTAGTTGAGAATCGAGGCCCGCTGCTCAATTGTAGTCAAGAAGCGCCTCACGGGCGGACCGCCCAAGTCCCCGGAAAGGGGCGCTCGAGAGGTGAGAGCCCCGCCGCGTTCTGACTCGCCGCACCACGCAGGCGCGCGAAGTCGGGTTGTTTGGGAATGCAGCCCCAATCGGGCGGTAAATTCCGGCCCAAGGCTAAATACGAGACCGATAGCAAACAAGTACCGCGAGGGAAAGATGAAAAGGACTTTGAAAAGAGAGTCAAAGAGTGCTTGAAATTGTCGGGAGGGAAGCGAATGGGGCCGGCGCGCTGGCCGGATGTGGAACGGTGAGAGCCGGTCCCGATCGACTCGGGCGCTGGACCGATGCGGATTGCGGTGGCGCCCAAGCCCGGCTGTAGTCATGCCCGTGGAGACGCTGCCGCCGCGATCGGGTTGGCAGCGCTGCCGCTGCGGCTCGGCACGCAAGGCCCCGCTGCCGCCCGGTTTCCCATTCGCCCGCCTTGAAACACGACCAAGGAGTCCGACATGTGTGCGAAGCCAACCGCTAGTAAACCCGTAAGGCGCAAGGAAGCCGACCGGCGGATCCTCGCTGGTTGCACCGAATCGACCTTGATCTTCCGGTAGGGTTCGAGTGAGAGCACACCGCGGGACCCAAAGATGGTGAACTATGCCCGAAGCGGGCGGCCGCAGGAAACTCGTGGAGGCCCGCAGCGATACCGACGCGTAAATCGCTCGTCTGACTGGGTATAGGGCGAAAGACTAATCGAACCGCCTAGTAGCTGGTTCCTCCGTTTCCTCAGATAGCCGGAGCCCGCAGACGAAGTTCTATCGGTAAAGCCAATGATTAGAGGCATCGGGGCGCAATGCCCTCACCTATTCTCAAACTTTAAATAGGTAGACGCGCTGCCGCTTCGCTGAGCCGCGCACGGAATCGAGCTCCAAGTGGGCCATTTTGGTAAGCGTAATCGGCGATGCGGATGAACCGAAGCGGGTTACGGCCCAACTACGCTACTAACCTAGAACCCACAAAGGGTGTTGGTCGATTAAGACAAAGGACGGTGGTCATGGAAGTCGAATCCGCTAAGGAGTGTGTAACAACTCACCGCCAATCAACTAGCCCCGAATGGATGGCGCTGCGCCGCGGACCTATACCCTACCGCCGTGGCAAGAGCCGTGCCCCGATGAGTAGGAGGGCGCGGCCGCCGCAAAACTCGGGCGAGCCGCGTGAGCGCGGCCATGCGCATCTTGGTGGTAGTAGCAAATATTCAAATGAGAACTTTGAAGGTCAAGAGGGAAAGGTTCCATGTGAACGCACTTGCACATGGGTTAGTCGATCCTAAGAGATGGGAAACTCCGTCGACAAGGATCCGCTGAAGCTCGAAGGGAATCGGGTTAAAATTCCCCAACCGACGCGAAGGCCGACGCAACGCTGGAGTCCGAGACGCCGGCGGGCCTCGAAGAGTTATCTTTTCGCTTAATACCGCCCACTCGAAACGGCCACCGGAGGTAGGGTCCAGGGCCGGAAGAGCACCGCGACGCCGCTGGTGTCCGGCAGCTCGCGCCCTTGAAAATCCGGAGGACCGAAGTGCCCGCCACGCCCGGCCGCACTCATAACCGCATCGTTCCAAGGTGAATGTACCGTCGATGGAACAATGTAGGCAAGGGAAGTCGGCAAAATGGATCCAGAACCTGAAAAGGATTGGCTCGGTGGTCGGCACGGGTCCTGGGCCCCAACCCGCCCGGCGGATCGCTCGAAGCCGCCCGCGAGTCGCCGCGTCGCCGGGACGGATCGGAAACCGGCCTTCCCGCGCCGAATACCGACTTAACGGTACTGACAAGGGAATCCGATCGCTTAATTAAAACAAAGCATTGCGATGGTCCTCGCGATGCTCACGCAATGTGATTTCGCCGCTCAATGTCAAAGTGAAGAAATTCAACCAAGCTGGTAAACGCGGAGTAACTATGACTCTCTTAAGGTAGCCAAATGCCTCGCCATCTAATTAGTGACGCCGCATGAATGGATTAACGAGATTCCCACCGCCCCCGCCTACTATCCAAATAAACCACGCCAAGGGAACGGGCTTGGCGTAATCACGGGAAAGAAGAGACCGCTGAGCTTGACTCTAGTCCGACTTTGTGAAATGACTTGAGAGGTGTAGTATAAGTGGAGCCTAAACGCGAAAAGTGAAATACCACTACTTTTAACGCTATTTTACTTATTCCGCGGACTGAGCTGGGCACGCCTCTTTTGGAACAAAGGCACGCCGCGGGCCGATCCGCGAAGACATTGTCGCGGGGAGTTTGGTCAGCGCACATCCGCTAAAAGATAACGCAGTGTCCTAAGATGAGCTCAACGAGAATGTAAATCTCGCGTGGAACAAAAGGGTAAAAGCTCGCTTGATTCTGATTTCCAAAGACGTAATACGTAACCGCGGAAAGCGCGGCCTATCGATCCTTTAGACCTTCGAATTTGAAGCAGAGGTGTCGTAAAAGTTACCACGTGGATAACCGGCTTGTGGCAGCCAAGCCGCTCATAGCGACGCTGCTTTTGATCCTTCATGCCGGCCTTCCTATCATTGTGAAGCGTAATTCACCAAGTGTTGGATTGTTCACCCACCAATGTGGAACGTGAGTCGGGTTTAGACCGCCGTGAGACAAAGTTAGTTTTACCCTACCATGACAAGATCGCAATAGTAATTCAACCTAGTACAGAGGAACCGCTGATTCGCACAATTGGTCATCGCGCTTGGTTGAAAAGCCGCTGGCGCTGGTTACCGCGGCGCGGATTATGATCAACGCTTCTAAGTCAATCCGCTAGAAGCGACGCGACGCCGCCCGCCTCGCTTGCCGACCTGCAGTAGGGTCCTCACCCCAAAGGCACACGGTCGTTGGTCAAGTCCGCGACGGAGATGCCGCTACGCCTTTGAAGTACAATTCCTACCGAAGGCGGGTAGAATCCTTTGCGCATCTACTTAAATACGCTGACGGGTATTGTAGTGGCGAGTGGCCTTGCTGCCACGCATCCACCGAGATTCAGCCCTCGCCGCCTCGATTCGGCCCCTCCCTCCCTCCCCGCTTACTCTCAAGGCCCCTCACGCAGGTCACAGACGGACGGGAGGACGCTACACTTGGCCAATTTTACCACGCCCCTCGTTTTTCATGCAAGCCCCGCATGACTCTGGGCCCCGCGCCTATGTGCCTATGTGTGCAAACTCCGCCGCGGTAACAAAGTCTCGCCGATGCGCTGCGGTTTCATTGGCGCTGCATGGGCATGGGGTGGCTAAGGAATCGCAAGGGGACAAGCCCCGCTGCCACATATTAGCATCACCGCTGCCCCCAAGCACACACACAGACGGGCGCAAGCCGCTGACGCTGCTGGGCGCCCATGGTAAGTTGCCGCTGCTACCGGGCCTGTGGCATGCTGACGCTGCTGGCTGGGCCCATTGCATGCCGGACAAACGCGCTGGCGCCCATGGTAGGCCGCGATGCGCGCTTCATGGCATGCCGCCGACGCGCGCTTGTAGCCCCTGTGCACGCCCACGCCCCGCTGGTGGTGGGTGGCATGCACGCCGGCGCCCACGGTGGCGTGGCTGCCACTCATGGCACGCCACGCACGGCCGCCGTGGCTTGCTAGTTGGCTGTCATGGCATTCCTCTCAAACACCAAATTTGCTAATGTGAGGTTCACGATGCCTGTGCCACACTCTATGCCCATGCACCACGTGCCCATGCATGCCCCCACATGCCAACGCTGTTCAAACTTGTCCGCGCTAAACACATTTTGCCCCGCACAATAAGGCTCCCAACTATCACTTTGGCATATGAGAGCATTCCCAACAATCAAAATTAACTTCCCATGCACTTGGTTGAACATGTGCCACACCCCCCACTGCCCACGAAGTGCCACCACATGCCCATGCTGCTCCAACTTGTCCGTGCAAACACATTTTACCTCGCACAATAAGGCTCCCAAATATCACTTTTGGCATATGAGAGCATTCCCAACAATCAAAACCAACTCCCCATGCACTTGGTTGAACATGTGCCACGCCCCCACAAGGCTCCACGAAGTGCCACCGCATGCACATGCGTTCCAACTTGTCCGTGCCAAACACATTTTGCCCCGCACAATAAGGCTCCCAAAAATCAATTTTGGCATATGAGAGCATTCCCAACAATCAAAATCAACTTCCCATGCACTTGGTTGAACATGTGCCACGGCCCCCACTGCCCACGAAGTGCAACCGCATGCCCATGCTCCAACTTGTCCGTGCCAAACACATTTTGCCCCGCACAATAAGGCTCCCAAATACCACTTTTGGCATATAAGAGCATTCCCAACAATCAAAACCAACTTCCCAAGCACACATGTATCAACTTGACCGAGCCAAACACATTTTACCCCGCACAATAAGCTTTCTAAAAATCATGTTACACATGTAAGAGCATTCCCAACAAGAAAAACCAACTTCCCATGCATTTTTTATTTTTTAAATTTTTATACATTTTGCAAATAAAAAATAAAAAATATTTTCACATCTCTGAAAAATTATGAAATTTTTACACAACCTAGAATACATTATTCTAAGCATGCATGCAAAAATTTCATCAAAATTCCATGTATTTCTTCAAAAAGGCCCTTATGTCTCCTCAAGAATGTGATGTTTCTCACGCCACAAGGCCAACTAATTAAGCTCTTTAAGGGGTGAGTTGCCCGCCTAGGCACCCCACTTTGTCTTGATGCTGCCCACACACCCCCACCACGCGCATGGCATGGGAATCGGGGTGTGTGGGCATCCATGGTGCGACAACGGTCGGCGGCCGCCTGCCGCCGATCGGCCGCCAATGGTGGGCCGGCCGGAATTCCAAAAATTCCGCGACGGTGGAATTTTCCCAAAGGGAGTCGCTGGTTTTGGGATCCTCGCGATGATGGTTGGCAATGTTCGACCGAGCATGGCACGGGAAGCCACCGCCATATGGTGTGGGTTCTGGTCCGGGTCTCAATGTGCTCGGGGTAGCGAGGGGATGCTAGTTGCGGTGGTGCTACGCTGTTTGTTCTGTTGGGGATTATCCTCGATTCTTCGAGGCACCCTATGGTTGGTCTTTGGGCCTGCGACATGCATTGCTTTCAAGACGGCTTCCCAATCAAATCCTCGGTACGGACGCGACACCGCAATGAATTTGCATCCTAGCTAGCGATGGGTCTTGGGACATGGGGTGCTTGCGGGCTTGGCTTTGAAAACTCATCTGTGCTCTTGGGCAACCTAAGCATTGCGTGTTGTGGCATCAATGGTGGCCTCGGTTTAAAGTCCCGCTTCTAATGCTCGGCAATGCTCGCGATGCGCCGCCCATTGAATGGATGCGCCGGTTGGCTGCTAGGTGTTGCTTCGTATAGCGCTGTACGCATTTTGTTGCCTAGACACGCAAAGCGTGGTTGCCTTTGGGTTGGGATTTATGCTCAATTTTAAGCCCGTAGGCTATCGTGGCCCGGGTGAACTCGGGCTTTGCTTTGAAGCTCGCCCGCCTCGGGCAACCTAGGAATTGCGGTTGTGGCATCTCCGTGGCCTCGATTTAATGTCCCGTTCTAATGCTCGCAATGCCCGTGATGCGCCTCTCATTGAATGGAAGCGCCGGTTGGCTGCTAGGTTTTGCTTCAGATAGGGCGGTCCGCGCGGTTGGCATTGGTGATAGTGAACGGAGAGCTCTGGGAGGGAACGAAGACACCCGCTAGCGTAAATGCGCAGCGCGATTGTGTTTAGTTTCCGCACACCACTGGGTAATCTAGAGTCCGCTGCCAATGCTTCGCGCTGCATGTTTTGTTGCCTAGACACGCAAAACCGTGGTTGCCTTTGAGCGGGATGCGCCTTCAATCTTTGGCCCTTGGGGGTATCGCTGACGCGTCGCTATGCGGGCCATGCCTAGCGGTGCCGGCTTGGCTCCAATTGATTCGCTCGCATGCTTGGTCGGCCTCGCTGTCGCATGGGTTGTGGGCTGTTGGTTGGCGCTGGGTTTGGCTGTACGCGATGGTGTATGAGTTGTGGTATGGTTGTGTGTGTTTGCGTGCTCGCTTCGCATCGAATCGCTTTGCCGCCCTCTCTCGCTTTGCTACGGGACCTTGTGTCTCGAGCCGCCTGGGTTCTTGTGCTGCATACCTAATGTGATGGAATTAGTTGCCAACGGTGTCCCATTCCTCTCTCTGCTGCAAGGGCACGGGAGGACGCCAAAGTGGCACACGCGCCCCAGCGCCATTGAAAATTATTTTGTGGCCGCCACGGTCCTCGTGGTGCCTACTCGCCCCTCGATGCGAACACGCGGGCGGCTTTCATGGCCTTTCAACGCCCAAAGATAGCTTTATCGCTAGTTTTGCACGATTGCCGCGTCTGCTAGGCCCTTCACCCCGGCGCGGCTCACGCTGCATCGATCGCTGGGCGAATGCTACCGTTGATCCCGCCAGAGTCATATGCTTGTCTCAAAGATTAAGCCATGCATGTGTAAGTATGAACTAATTCAGACCGTGAAACCGCGAATGGCTCATTAAATCAGCTTATAGTTTGTTTGATGGTACCTTCTACTCTGATAACCGTAGTAATTCTAGAGCTAATACGCAACAAACCCCGACCTGGAAGGGACGATTTATTAGATAAAGGTCGACGCTGGCTCGCTGCTCGATGATTCATGATAACTCGACGGATCGCACGGCCTTAGGGCCGCGACGATCATTCAAATTTCTGCCCTATCAACTTTCGATGGTAGGATAGTGGCCTACTATGGTGGTGACGGGTGACGGAGAATTAGGGTTCGATTCCGAGAGGAGCCCGAGAAACGGCTACCACATCCAAGGAAGGCAGCAAAGCAAGAAATTACCCAATCCCGACACCGGGAGGTAGTGACAATAAATAACAATACCGCTCTATGAGTCCGTAATTGGAATGAGTACAATCTAAATCCCTTAACGAGGATCCATTGAGGGCAAGTCCGTGCCAGCAGCTGTAATTCCAGCCCAATAGCGATATTTAAGTTGTTGCGCTTAAAAGCTCGTAGTTGGACCTCGACGGGGCAACCGTCCGCTGGTGTGCACCGCTGTCACGCCCCTTCTACCGCATGCGCCCCGCCTTAATTGACCGGTCGTGCCTCCGTGTCTACTTTGAAGAAATTAGAGTGCTCAAAGCAAGCCTACGCCTGGATACATTAGCATGGGAT
>CM017574.2:12064698-12074698 GCA_007844105.2 Rhamnella rubrinervis | reverse complement strand
TAAGTCATTGCCGCCGGGCGCCTGTGGCATGCCATGACGCGGCTGGCGCCATTGCATGCCGCGGACAAACGCTGGGCGCCCATGGCAGCCGCGGCGCGCTTCATGGCATGCCGCCGACGCTGCGCGCTTGTAGCCCTGTGCACGCCCACGCCTCGCTGGTGGTGGGTGGCATGCACGCCGGCGGCGCCACGGTGGCGGGTGCCACTCATGGCACGCCACGACGCGGCCGCCGCGGGCTTGCTAGTTGGCTGTCATGGCATTCCTCTCAAACACCAAATTTGCTAATGTGAGGTTCACTGATGCCTGTGCCACACTCTATGCCCATGCACCACGGCAGCCCATGCATGCCCCCACATGCCAACGCTGCTCAAACTTGTCCGTGCAAACACATTTTGCCCGCACAATAAGGCTCCCAACTATCACTTTGGCATATGAGAGCATTCCCAACAATCAAAATTAACTTCCCATGCACTTGGTTGAACATGTGCCACAGCCCCCACTGCGCTCCACGAAGTGCCACCACATGCCCATGCTCCAACTTGTCCGTACAAACACATTTTACCCCGCACAATAAGGCTCCCAAATATCACTTTGGCATATGAGAGCATTCCCAACAATCAAAACCAACTCCCCATGCACTTGGTTGAACATGTGCCACGGCCCCCACAAGGCTCCACGAAGTGCCACCGCATGCACATGCTCCAACTTGTCCGTACAAACACATTTTGCCCCAAGACAATAAGGCTCCCAAAAATCAATTTTGGCATATGAGAGCATTCCCAACAATCAAAATCAACTTCCCATGCACTTGGTTGAACATGTGCCACGCCCCCCACGGTGCCCACGAGTGCAACCGCATGCCCATGCGTTCCAACTTGTCCGTGCCAAACACATTTTGCCCCGCACAATAAGGCTCCCAAATACCACTTTTGGCATATAAGAGCATTCCCAACAATCAAAACCAACTTCCCAAGCACACATGTATCAACTTGACCGAGCCAAACACATTTTACCCCGCACAATAAGCTTTCTAAAAATCATGTTACACATGTAAGAGCATTCCCAACAAGAAAAACCAACTTCCCATGCATTTTTTAATTTTTTTAAATTTTTATACATTTTGCAAATAAAAAAATAAAAAAAATATTTTCACATCTCTGAAAAATTATGAAATTTTTACACAACCTAGAATACATTATTCTAAGCATGCATGCAAAAATTTCATCAAAATTCCATGTATTTCTTCAAAAAGGCCCTTATGTCTCCTCGCAAGAATGTGATGTTTCCTCACGCCACAAGGCCAACGGTTTTTAAGGGGGGTGAGTTGCCCGCCTAGGCACCCCACTCCCTCTTCCTGCTCACACACCCCCACCACCGCGCTATGGCATGGGAATTGGGGTGTGTGGGCATCCATGGTGCGACAACGGCCGGCGCGCTCGCCCACTACATGGTGGCCGCCGGAATTCCAAAAATTCCGCGACGGTGGAATTTTCCCAAAGGGAGTCGCGCGGTTTTGGGATCCTCGCGATGATGGTTGGCAATGTTCGACCGAGCATGGCACGGGAAGCCACCGCGATATAGGGTGGGTTCTGGTCGGGTCTCAATGTGCTCGGGGTAGCGAGGGGATGCTAGTTGCGGCGGTGGTGCTACGCTGTTTGTTCGGTGTTGGGATTATCCTCGATTCTTCGAGGCACCCTATGGTTGGTCTTTGGCCGGGCCTCTACATGCATTGCTTTCAAGACGCGGCTTCCCAATCAAATCCTCGGTACGGACGGACACCGCAATGAATTTGCATCCTAGCTAGCGATGGGTCTTGGGACATGGGGTGCTTGCGGGCTTGGCTTTGAAAACTCATCTGGCTCGGGCAACCTAAGCATTGCGTGTTGTGGCATCAATGGTGGCCTCGCTTAAAGTCCCGCTTCTAATGCTCGGCAATGCCTCGCGATGCGCCGCCCATTGAATGGATGCGCGGTTGGCTGCTAGGTGTTGCTTCGATTAGCGCTGTACGCATTTTGTTGCCTAGACACGCAAAGCGTGGTTGCCTTGGGTTGGGATTTGCGCTCAATTTTAAGCCCGAGGCTATCGGTGGCCCGGTGAACTCGGGCTTTGCTTTGAAGCTCGCCCGCCTCTTGGGCAACCTAGGAATTGCGGTTGTGGCATCTCTGGTGGCCTCGATTTAATGTCCTGTTCTAATGCTCGGCAATGCCCGTGATGCGCCTCTCATTGAATGGAAGCGCCGGTTGGCTGCTAGGTTTTGCTTCAGATAGGGCGGTCCGCGCGTTGGCATTGGTGATAGTGAACGTGAGAGCTCTTGGGAGGGAAACGAAGACACCCGCTAGCAGAAATGCGCAGCGCGATTGTGTTTAGTTTCCGCACACCACTGGGGTAATCTAGAGTCCGCTGCCAATGCCTTCGCGCTGCATGTTTTGTTGCCTAGACACGCAAAACCGTGGTTGCCTTTGAGCGGGATGCGCCTTCAATCTTTGGCCCTGGGTTGTGGGGTATCGCTGACGCTGTCGCTATGCGCGCCATGCCTAGCGTGCCGCTTGGCTCCAATTGATTCGCTCGCATGCTTGGTCGGCCTCGCTGTCGCATTGGGTTGTGGGCTGTTGGTTGGCGCGGTTTGGCTGTACGCTGGCGGTGTATGAGTTGTGGTATGGTTGTGTGTGTTTGCGTGTCGCGCTTCGCATCGAATCGCTTGGCGCCGCCCTCTCAGCTTTGCTACGGGACCTTGTGTCTCTCGCGCCTTGGGTTCTTGTGCTGCATACCTAATGTGATGGAATTAGTTGCCAACGGTGTCCCATTCCTCTCTGGCTCGCAAGGGCACGGGAGGACGCCAGTGGCACACCCGCCCCAGCGCCATTGAAAATTATTTTGTGGCCGCCACGGCCCTCGGTGCCTACTCGCCCCTCGATGCGAACACGCGGGCGGCTTTCATGGCCTTCAACGCCCAAAGATAGCTTTATCGCTAGTTTTGCACGATTGCCGCGTCTGCTGTGGCCCTTCACCCCAGCGGCTGGGCTCACGCTGCATCGCATCGCTAAGGAATGCTACCTGGTTGATCCCGCCAGAGTCATATGCTTGTCTCAAAGATTAAGCCATGCATGTGTAAGTATGAACTAATTCTGACCGCGGAAACCGCTAATGGCTCATTAAATCAGCTTATAGTTTGTTTGATGGTACCTTCTACCGGATAACCGTAGTAATTCTAGAGCTAATACGCAACAAACCCCGACCTCCGGAAGGGACGATTTATTAGATAAAGGTCGACGCTGGCTCGCCTGCTCGATGATTCATGATAACTCGACGGATCGCACGGCCTTAGCCGGCGACGCATCATTCAAATTCTGCCCTATCAACTTTCGATGGTAGGATAGTGGCCTACTATGGTGGTGACGGGTGACGGAGAATTAGGTTCGATTCCGAGAGGGAGCCCGAGAAACGGCTACCACATCCAAGGAAGGCAGCAAGAAATTACCCAACCCTACACCGGGAGGTAGTGACAATAAATAACAATACCGCTCTATGAGTCCTGTAATTGAATGAGTACAATCTAAATCCTTTAACGAGGATCCATGGAGGGCAAGTCCGTGCCGCACCGCTGTAATTCCAGCTCCAATAGCGATATTTAAGTTGTTGCGCTTAAAAGCTCGTAGTTGGACCTCGACGGGCAACCGTCCGCTTGGTGTGCACCGCTGTCACGCCCCTTCTACCGCATGCGCCCCGGCCTTAATTGACCGGTCGCGCCTCCTGCTACTTTGAAGAAATTAGAGTGCTCAAAGCAAGCCTACGCCCGATACATTAGTATGGGATAACATCATAGGATTTCGTCCTATTCTCTGGCCTTCGGATCGGAGTAATGATTAACAGTGGACCGGGGCATTCAGATTTCATAGTCGAGGTGAAATTTTGGATTTATGAAAGACGCAACAACCGCAAAGCATTTGCCAAGGATGTTTTCATTAATCAAGAACGAAAGTGGGGCTCAAGACGCATCGATACCGCCCTAGTCTCAACTATAAACGATGCCACTGTGGATCGGGCGGATGTTGCTTATAGGACTCACGCACCTTATGAGAAATCAAAGTCTTGGGTTCCGGGGAGTATGGTCGCAAGGCTGAAACTTAAAGGAATTGACGGAAGGGCACCACTAGAGTGGAGCCTCGGCTTAATTTGACTCAACACGGGAAACTTACCGTGTCCGCATATAGTAAGGATTGACAGATGAGAGCTCTTTCTTGATTCTATGGGTGGTGGTGCATGGCCGCTCTTAGTTGGTGGAGCGATTTGTCCGTTAATTCCGCTAACTAACAGACCTCACCGCTATCAGCTATGCGGAGGTGACCCTCCGCGCCAGCTTCTTAGAGGGACTATGGCCGCTTAGGCCAAGGAAGTTTGAGGCAATAATGTGTCCGGATGCCCTTAGATGTTCTCCGCGACGCGCGCTACATCGATGTATTCAACGAAGTCTATAGCCTTGGCCATGTGCCCGTAATCTTTGAAATTTCATCGGATGGGGATAGATCATTGCAATTGTTGGTCTTCAACGAGGAATTCCTAGTAAGCGCGAAGTCATCAGCCGCTGACTACGCCCCCGCCCTTTGTACACACCGCCGCCGCCCTACCGATTGAATGGTCCGTGAAGTGTTCGGATTGCGCCGACGCGGGCGGTTCGCCCGCGACGCCACAAGAAGTCCATCGAACCTTATCATTTAGAGGAAGGAGAAGTCGAATAAGGTTTCCGTAGGTGAACCTCGCGGAAGGATCATTGTTGAAACCCCGCACGCAGTAACGCACCGCGGAACCCAGAAATACAACCGGGCGAGGGCCAACCCAAACCCCGGGCGGGCATGCGACTGGCTTCGCTGGCCGATGCTCGCTGCCGCCGCTTCCCCGCCAAGACAACGAAACCCCCGCAAACCGCGCCAAGGAACTCGAACGATCAGCATTGCCCCGGCGCCCGTAGATGGTGGCCCCGGCGCCGGTCAGATTCTCAGATGTCAAAACGACTCTAACGGATATCTCGCTCGTGATCGATGAAGAACGTGAGCTAAATGCGATACTTGGTGTGAATTGCGTAATCCCGGAACCATCGAAGTCTTTGAACGCAAGTTGCGCTCCGGCCACTAGGCCGAGGGCACGCCCGCCGGCGTCACATTAACGCTGCTCCCCACTCCAAACCTCGCCCTCGAGGGGCTGGGCGGATGCTGGCCTCCCGCGCCCCGCTCGGGTTGGCCCAAATGCGAAGCACTCTGAGACGAAGCCGCCAATCGGAATGGTTGTCGAACCCTCGGTGCTATGCCGCAAGCCGCCAATGCGCGTCAGATTCCAATGCGCCGCACACGCCAAGGCCCACAAATACACCCTGTGTCAGCGGGTTACCCAAGTTTAAGCATATCAATAAGCTGGAGGAAAAGAAACTTACAAGGATTCCCCTAGTAACGGCGAGCAACCGAACAGCCAGTTGAGAATCGAGGCCTCGCCGCTCAATTGTAGTCTCAAGAAGCCCCTCACGGACCGCCCAAGTCCCCGGAAAGGGGCGCCTGAGGTGAGAGCCCCGCCGCGTTCGACCTCGCCGCACACGCAGGCGCTGCTCGCGAAGTCGGGTTGTTTGGGAATGCAGCCCCAATCGGGCGTAAATTCCGGCCCAAGGCTAAATACGGGCGAGACCGATAGCAAACAAGTACCGCGAGGAAAGATGAAAAGGACTTTGAAAAGAGAGTCAAAGAGTGCTTGAAATTGTCGGGAGGGAAGCGAATGGGGCCGCGCGCCTCCCGGATGTGGAACGGTGAGAGCCGGTCCGACGATCGACTCGGGCGCGGACCGATGCGGATTGGGTGGCGCCCAAGCCCGGCTGTAGTCATGCCCGTGGAGACGCTGCCGCCGCGATCGTGGTTGGCGCAGCGCTGCCGCGGGCGGCTCGGCACTCAAGGCTTCCCGCGGCCCGCGGTTTCTATTCGCCCGCCTTGAAACACGGACCAAGGAGTCCGACATGTGTGCGAAGTCAACGCTAGTAAACCCGTAAGGCGCAAGGAAGCCGACCGGCGGATCCTCGCTGGTTGCAACCGAATCGACCTTGATCTTCCGGTAGGGTTCGAGTGAGAGCATACTGCCGGGACCCAAAGATGGTGAACTATGCCCGAAGCGCGGGCCGAGGAAACTCCCGTGAGGCCCGCAGCGATACCGACGCGGCAAATCGCTCGTCCTGACTTGGGTATAGGGCGAAAGACTAATCGAACCGCCTAGTAGCTGGTTCCCTCCGGTTTCCTCAGATAGCCGGAGCCCGCAGACGAAGTTCTATCGGTAAAGCCAATGATTAGAGGCATCGGGCGCAATGCCCTCACCTATTCTCAAACTTTAAATAGTAGGACGGCCTGCTTCGCTGAGCCGCGCTACACGGAATCGAGCTCCAAGTGGGCCATTTTGTAAGCGTAATCGGGCGATGGGATGAACCGAAGCCGGGTTACGCGGCCCAACTACGCTACTAACCTAGAACCCACAAAGGGTGTTGGTCGATTAAGACGCAGGATCTGGTCATGGAAGTCGAATCCGCAAGGAGTGTGTAACAACTCACCCCAATCAACTAGCCCCGAAATGGATGGCGCTGCGCGGACCTATACCCGCCGTGGCAAGAGCAGTGCCCCGATGAGGGAGGGCGCGGCGTCGCCGCAAAACCTGGGCGCTGAGCCCGCGAGCTACCGCCTTGCGCATCTTGGTGGTAGTAGCAAATATTCAAATGAGAACTTTGAAGGCCAAGAGGGAAAGGTTCCATGTGAACGCACTTGCACATGGGTTAGTCGATCCTAAGAGATGGGAAACTCACCGACAGCGATCCGCTGAAGCTCGAAGGGAATCGGGTTAAAATTCTGAACCGGACGCGAAGGTCGACGCAACGCTAGAGTCCGAGACGCCGGGCGGGCCTCGAAGAGTTATCTTTTCGCTTAATGCCGCCCACCCCGAAACGGCCACCGGAGGTAGGGTCCAGCGGCCGGAAGAGCACCGCGACGCCGCTGGTGTCCGGCAGCCCGCGCCCTTGAAAACCGGAGGACCGAGTGCCCGCCACGGCCGCACTCATAACCGCATCGTCTCCAAGGTGAATGTACCGGTCGATGGAACAATGTAGGTGGGAAGTCGGCAAAATGGATCCAGAACCTCGAAAAGGATTGGCTCGTGGTCGGCACGGGTCCTGGGCCCCAACCCGCTGGCCGCGGTGGACCGCCGAAGCCGCCCCGCGGGCGAGCTGGTCGCCGCGCCGGGCCGGACGGATCGGAACGCCCGGCCTTCCCGCAAGGCCGAATACCGTTAACCGGTACGACAAGGAATCCGACCGCTTAATTAAAACAAAGCATTGCGATGGTCCTCGCGATGCTCACGCAATGTGATTTCTCGGCTCAATGTCAAAGTGAAGAAATTCAACCAAGCGCGTAAACGGCGGAGTAACTATGACTCTTTAAGGTAGCCAAATGCCTCGCCATCTAATTAGTGACGCCGCATGAATGGATTAACGAGATTCCCACCGCCCCTCGCCTACTATCCAAATAAAACCACGCCAAGCGGAACGCTTGGCGTAATCAGCGGGAAAGAAGACCCTCGCTGAGCTTGACTCTAGTCCGACTTTGTGAAATGACTTGAGAGGTGTAGTATAAGTGGGAGCCTAAACGCGAAAGTGAAATACCACTACTTTTAACGTTATTTTACTTATTCCGCGGATCGGAGGCGGGCACGCCTCTTTTGGAACAAAGGCACGCCGCGGCCGATCCGCGGAAGACATTGTCGTGGGAGTTTGGTCGGGCGCACATCCGTTAAAAAGATAACGCAGTGTCCTAAGATGAGCTCAACGAGAACGTAAATCTCGTGGAACAAAAGGGTAAAAGCTCGCTTGATTCTGATTTCCAGCATTTAATACGAACCGTGAAAGCGCGGCCTATCGATCCTTTAGACCTTCGGAATTTGAAGCTGAGGTGTCGTAAAAGTTACCACAGGATAACCGCTTGTGGCAGCCAAGCCGCTCATAGCGACGCTGCTTTTGATCCTTCGGCGCTTCTTCCTATCATGTGAAGCTAATTCACCAAGTGTTGGATTGTTCACCCACCAATAGGGAACGGAGTCGGGTTTAGACCGCCGTGAGACAAAGTTAGTTTTACCCTACCGATGACAGATCGCAATAGTAATTCAACCTAGTAGAGGAACCGCTGATTCGCACAATTGGTCATCGCGCTTGGTGAAAAGCCGCTGGCGCTACCGCGGCGCCGGATTATGATCAACGCCTCTAAGTCGAATCCGCTAGAAGCGACGACGACGCTCGCCGCCCGCTTGCCGACCTGCGTAGGGTCCTCGACCCCAAAGGCACGCGGTCGTTGGTCAAGTCCGCGACGGCGGAGATGCCGCTGGGCCGCCTTTGAAGTACAATTCCTACCGAGCGCGGTAGAATCCTTTGCGCATCTAATTTAAATACGCCGACGGGTATTGTAGTGGCAGAGTGGCCTTGCTGCCACGCATCCACCGAGATTCAGCTCCGCCGCTCGATTCGCCCCTCCCTCCCTCCCCGCTTACCTCCGGCCCCGGTCACGCAGGTCACAGACGGACGGGAGGACGCTACACTTGGCCAATTTTACCACGCCCCTCGTTTTTCATGCAAGCCCCGCATGACTCGGGCCCCCGCGCCTATGTGCCTATGTGTGCAACCCGCCGCGGTAACAAAGTCTCGCCGCGCGCTGCGTCTTCATTGGCGCTGTATGGGCATGGGGTGGCTAAGGAATCGCAAGGGGACAAGCCCCGCTGCCACATATTAGCATCACCGCCCCCTGCGCACACACACGACGGGCGCAGCCGCTGACGCAACCGGGCGCCCATGGCAAGTCATTGCCGCTGGCGCCTGTGGCATGCCACGCGCTGGCGCCTATTGCATGCCGGGGACAAACGCGCCGGGCGCCCATGGTGGTAAAGCCGCTGATGCCAAGGCTGCCATGGCATGCCATACGCTGCGCTTGTACTTCGTGCACGCCCACGCCTCGCTGGTGGTGGGTGGGCATGCACGCCGTGGGCGCCCACGGTGGCTGTGGTGCCACTCATGGCACGCCACACGCGGGCCGGTTTGCTAGTTGGCTGTCATGGCATTCCTCCAAAACACCAAATTTGCTAATGTGAGGTTCACATGCCTGTGCTACACTCTATGCCCATGCACCACGCAGCCTATGCATGCCCCCACATGCCAACGCTGCTTCAAACTTGTCCGCGCTAAACACATTTTGCCCCGCAATAAGGCTCCCAACTATCACTTTTGGCATATGAGAGCATTCCCAACAATCAAAATCAACTTCCCATGCACTTGGTTGAACATGTGCCACAGCCCCCACGTGCCCACGAAGTGCCACCACATGCCCATGCTCCAACTTGTCCGTAAGCAAACACATTTTACCCTCGCACAATAAGGCTCCCAAATATCACTTTGGCATATGAGAGCATTCCCAACAATCAAAACCAACTCCCCATGCACTTGGTTGAACATGTGCCACGCCCCACAGTGCCCACGAAGGCCACCGCATGCACACATGCCAACTTGTCCGCAAGCAAACACATTTTGCCCTCAAGACAATAAGGCTCCCAAAAATCAATTTTGGCATATGAGAGCATTCCCAACAATCAAAATCAACTTCCCATGCACTTGGTTGAACATGTGCCACGCCCCCACGGTGCTCATTTGTGCAACCGCATGCCCATATGTTTCCAACTTGTCCGCTAAAACACATTTTGCCCTCAGACAATAAGGCTCCCAAATACCACTTTTGCATATAAGAGCATTCCCAACAATCAAAACCAACTTCCCAAGCACACATGTATCAACTTGACCGAGCCAAACACATTTTACCCCAGACAATAAGCTTTCTAAAAATCATGTTACACATGTAAGAGCATTCCTAACAAGAAAAACCAACTTCCCATGCATTTTTAATTTTTAAATTTTATACATTTTGCAAATAAAAAATAAAAAAATATTTTC
>CM017574.2:11994039-12064598 GCA_007844105.2 Rhamnella rubrinervis | reverse complement strand
AAAGAAACAAAGGCAAGGAAAGGCACAAACAGCAGAAGAAGAGAGGGAAGCTTCAATCAGACTATATATTGTCATGAAGACGAAGATACAAATTTCCATATTATTTTTTGGTTTTTTTTTTTCAAGAATTTTTGTCATTGCGGGTATTAGATGAATAAAAGAAAGCTTTGGGGAAAAAAAAAGGAAATTAGTTGGTTTTTGTGATTGGTCGGCTAGTGGCGGTGTGGATTAAAGAGGGTGATATAGTTCACACGTGCACTGCACGAGTAGGGACACGTGCAAACTGCACATCAAGCAATAGCTACTCCACTTCCTTCAGAAGTGATTTTCATCTGTGACCATCTGCCTACATGTGTCCTTTTTCTTTTTGTTTTTTCTTTAAATAATGTGGATTTGTTGGTTCTCAAAACCCAAAACAATTGTCCAAAAAACACAAAATAAAATAGGCTTACATTATTAATAATATATTATTGAACAATATAAGGGCTTGGAGGAGAAGAAGATAATTTTGATAGGAATCCAGCAAATTGAAGGAATAATGTGCAAATATTATAGTTTTTTTTTTTTTTTTCTTTTTTCTTTTTTTTGTCTCCTTCAACTTTCACTAAACAAATTTTACTCTTTTTTAAGAAAAAATGTAGTTTTATTTTTATTTTTTGAAAACATGAATGTCTCTTATTTTATGACAAACTGAAATTTAAGCACTCATATAATAAATCTGGATCAAATCTATCATTTTCTGTCTCCTTATTTGTTTCTTTAACTTAAATCTTATATATATAAAAAAAAAAATTAAGATGTGAAATTCTAATTAAAGCAGTAGATAAAAAGACATAAAGGGATAAGCGGTTTGAATTTCTTACGGATTGTAACCAGAAATAAATGCAACTTACAAAATTTTATAACTATGCAAATCAAGTCAGGAGCCATGACACAATTGTTGGACCCTCAAATATCTGTAAAGGGTATAATTTTCCCACGTCTCATAAGGCCCATGATTTTCTTAAAAGTGATATATATATATATATATATATATATATATATATATATAATTGATATACTAAGTGACATTTTCATTACATGTCAATAAATAAAAAATAACACGCATTAAAAATAAAATATCTCTTTTTTAAATATGATAATTATAATCAACCCTCAGTCTATATGCATCTTCGCCATTTGGCTTAGAGGCAGGTTATAGGCCTCATAATTAATAAAAAATTAGGCATTTTATTTTGAAACGGACGCTTATTTTTCCGCTTTCTCACATAAGATGTAATGAACAACGCCACTCAATACATTAATTATATATATATATTATTATATGATCTCATTTCCACTCATGTACTATAAACATTCAATGAATGACCGGCAATTTGGACCATAAATTTTTCAATGGTTAAATTTGTACAATGGTATGTGGCATATAAGTCAACAAGCTTTTGAAAGAAAACGGCAAAGAAAAGAAAACTCAATTGCATTGAGGAAACATTGAATGGGCAATTTTAATGCTGAACCTTTTGGTTGAATTGGATGACTTTTCTTCTTCTTTTTAATTGTAAAATATTAGGCATGAATTATTATTAAGAAAAAAAAAGGAAAAAGAAAAAGGGTGCTGTTTAAGCACATAATTACTATACAATTTTCAAAAAAAAAAAAAAATTACTATACATTTTTCAATTTTATGGTTTAGACCCAACTCTAAGAAAATCCTTAGCTGTCCAATCAAGACTTTGAATTCTGGCCTACTTAATTTTGTATTTTAATAACAGCAATTTGTATTTTATTCTCTATTTCAATGGACAACACTACTATATAAGGTGGAAAGGAAACATAAAGAACAATAATTATACTAATAATTAACAAAAATAAAATAGCACATTGGTGGAGTAGTAGTTAGACACAATAGCATTTTAATTAGTAGTGAATTAGCTTATGAACAATCTCATTTTAATTATTTATATTATCTTCATCACACTTACTGTGTCTTTATTATTGAAATAATGTATTGTCACCGACATTATTTTTTATTTATTAAAAAGAAACACTTTTGCTTTTGCTCTTTCTTTATTCAGTATTATTATTATTTAACCATGTCGTATACCAAATTAATATTGCTAAAATTTTTAGTATATGATTTGTAAATTTGTAGATTAAATTCATATTACAATAATTTTATTTTAGAAGTAGAGTCTTCCAAAAAAAAACTCATAAAGAAGTAAAATGGAATGGAATACATAGGAAAAATCTGAAAATATGTTTACAACTAATTTCTGGCTCTAACAATCAGATTTTTCTATAATGGGTTTTCATTCTTCCTCAATAGAAAGTTTGAGACTTTCATTTTTAAAGGAAAAATACAACTTTTCTTTTCTCTTTCTTTATATAAAGAGATTGTTATCGACTACATATTTCCTAGTTATGACATCCATATATATTATAGATTATTTCCTGCATAGACTATATAAATTAAAATGACCAAAAAAAGTCAAATTGTGCTTCTAATTCTGATTATCAAAGCTAATTTTAGGCTCAAAACTTTCTTAAAATAATCCCATTTATATATAAAGTTCAATTTACGTCAGCAAAAAACCATCGTACACTGTAAAATCTCACACAATCTGCTGTTATACTAATTAGATTGAGATTAATAAAAATAAGTAATAACAATAATGATAATTTAGGTTCAGATTCATATCATAAATCCAACTTTTAATTTTACTATGGTATATATATATATATATATATATATATTTTATTAAAAAGAGAAAAACTTTTAATTAAGATAAATCAACAAAATAAAAATTTAGCCGAATCAGACTGAGTGGATGGATCTCAATTTAATGATAAATATCCATTTAAAGTTTTTTTCAACCCACAATCTTATTTAGATTATGAAGAATAACAGTAAAAAGAATTATTTATATGAAAATATCATGCAGAACAAATCCAATCTATTGTTATACTAATTAGATTGAGATTAATAAAAATAATTAATAATAATGATAATTTAGGTTCGGATTCATATCATAAATCCAACTTATAATTTTACTATGATTTGCCGTACTCATTTTAGCTTCATCCTTATCCATTACGTAGTTGGGTCTTGTAGTATTCACATAAAGCTACCAATTTTTTTTTTTCAGATAAAGACGTGAGAACCAATACTTTGCTACCATATTTAATAGTCATTTATGGCCGATACGTGTCCACTCTTGATTGGATAACACCACGTGCTCATATTTTTAAAGCATTTTTTTTATAATCAATTAAATATTTTTTAAGCATTATATAAATAAATAAATAATATTGTTCATCACCATATATAATGAACAATATATAAATGAATAAATTAAATGTCCACGTGAGTAGAATTTTGATGTCTTTTCTCGTTCGATTTTTTTTTTTTTACGTCCAATCTGATTTATAATTTTATTTTTTATTTTTTACGGTAATTTGGACAGAGACTTTTAAGTGTCACACCAACACCGAATTAAATTATTTTGTTTTTTTGGATAAATTATTAAACTTGATGAAATACCTACACGTTTAATAAATAATAAATGTTAATATTATTTAAAAATATTCATTATTATTCAAAAATATTTTAGAACTTTAATATTCACAGCTGTATTATTATTGTTTTTTTTTTATATTTTTATTTTCTACTTTATAATTTTTATTAATTTTGTAACATATTATTTTATTAAACTACATTGATTTATGAACATTTTAGTTGTTTTTATTAGTTATTGAATTATTGAGTAGTTTTTAAAACTATCCAAATTTTATTTTTTCTTTATTTTTTATTTGTTTTTATCTTTCTTTTCTACTCTATAAATTTTATTGTAACATATTTTTCTATATATATTCAGTTGGTATTGGTTTTAATCAAATCATTTTGATAAGTATTAAATGAGTATATTATTTTTATAAATTTGTTAATTTTTTGAAAAATACTTATTTGACGAAACCCACCCATTTTTGATATACCTCATTTTGGAGAGGTCCATTATTTTTTATAAACTCATCCG
Source organism: Rhamnella rubrinervis (assembly GCA_007844105.2). Classification (NCBI taxonomy): domain Eukaryota; kingdom Viridiplantae; phylum Streptophyta; class Magnoliopsida; order Rosales; family Rhamnaceae; genus Rhamnella; species Rhamnella rubrinervis. The sequence continues at coordinate 12,060,564 of CM017574.2, read as the reverse complement.
CCCATTTTCAGCAGGTCTCGTTAAAATGGGTATCTCGTCCAAAATAAGTATTTTTATAATAACTAAAATTTGAAAATTATATCTCATTCATATTTATCGAATAACTCGATTCAAAACCATAATGCTCACCACTTGACTTAGTTTTACAGAAAAATATGTTACAAAACAAATAAAATAAGAGTAGAAAAGAAAGAAAAAAAAAAAATAAGGAAAAAATAAAATCAATAGTTTAAGAACTTATAAAAATCATATATCATTCAATATACTTAATAAAATTACTGATTTAAAACTAAAATAGTTATAAATTAATGTAGTTTAATTAAAATATGTCACAAAATTAATAAAAAATCAGAGAGTAGAAAATAAAAAAATAAAAATAAAATAATAATAATAATATAAATATGTGAGTATTAGCCAAGAGTATTTTTAATTAATAATAAATATTTTTTAAAAAATATTAACAGATATCTATTTTTTTGTAGAAATTACTGAGTGCATGGTATTTCATCAAATTATTCTAAATTATTTTGATCATCAAATTATTCTAAATTATTTTGATAAAGAAGATGGGGTCGGATAAGTGGATAATGTCTAATGGTGGGCCTAGTGAGGTTGACAAGAGGCCCAATCACTAAGCTAGTTTTGGACAAGATAGTAAATTAAGGACTTTTTAGTGGACCCAAAACTCATTGGATTTTTTTTTTTGTAATTTTGTGGATGATAATGAGAATAGCATTTTCCATGACCATAAGCATCGTCCAAGTAGCATATTCTAAAATCAATTTAAGAATTATACCAACTTTTAATTGATAACTCAAAGCCATTGTTTCTATCGTGTGGTCTAAGGGCATCACGTCTTTATTTTGGATTTTTTATACTAATGCCTTATGAATTATATATAAGATCGCCATTAAATTATAAAATTATTATTAATACTCTTTAAATTTTAAAAATAATTACAAATTACCCCATTAATATATGATATTGTCACTAATACCTAAATTTTAGAAATAATTATAAATTATTTATAAATTATGAAATTAACACTAATACTTTTAAATTTTAAAAACAATTGCATATGTCTCTGAGTCATAAATATGATATATTTTTAACTTATATATATATATATATATATATATTAAAGGTTGAAATAAATAAAATAAATGAAAAAAATAAATTAGTTTATATTATTTATATAAAAAAATATTTGTAAACAGTTACAAAATATTATATTTAAAATAAAAATATACCGTGTATAGATGTATATGAGTCAGAAAAAATTTATAAATATTTTTAAAATTCAACGGTATTTGTGCTAATTCTATGATGTATAAAGATAATTTAAAATTATTTATAAAATTTAAAATATTAATATTAATTTTATAATTTAAATAATAATTTATAATTTTATATATAATTTAAAAGACAATTATATTAAAAAAAAACCTCTATTTTTATTTTTTATGTTGGTTTTCAAAAAGAGAAAATATATATTATTGGGGACCAAATAAAGACACAATGCCAACCTCTATATCTGTTAACTGTTCCAGACAAAGTAGTGGGTCTATTAATTAATTACCAACCTCTATATCTGATCACTGTTCCAGAACAAGATAGTAGGTCTATTAATTAATTAATATCGCATGCCTACCTCATTTTAAAGATCTTGTTGCGACAATTAATGAATAACATATTTTTGTATTATATATATAATTTTAGGCAATTAATTTGATGTGACATCTCAAATGATAAATGCATGTCTTTGTCTCTTTTCTTTTTCTTTTTTTAATATTCATTTCTAATGTATGATTTATTTGACCAAAAGAGAGCCTGCCAATTGCAACTTGCAACATGACCTCTTAAATGACAAGGTCTCAGGAAAAATTGGGCTAATTATTTTAAAATTAATCACCAAACAGAAACTCATTGAATAGTGTTTTTCTTTTTTATTTATAAGAGTTAATCTAAATTATTAAGATGAACACATTTAAGATTGCCACCAATTTGGTTAAATATTGAAACAATTATATTTCAGAAAGTTATTTTGTCTGTTAGTAATTGCATGTACTTGTGAACACCAACCAACAATTTTCTAAATACAACCCAAATTCTCAAAAGTCAAGATATTGATTAATTCTAACTTCTTCAAGCATGTAATTTTCTTCTTATTTGTCCCAATAAAAACTCAGAATATTCTTTTATTTGGAGCTTGGTGTTAGAATTTCTTCATGTATGCTTATTGGGGTCTTAATTTATTTCATATACCATTTTTTTCCCCAATCTGTTTGATTTCTTGCGGTTAAAACAAATGTCATATATTGGAACATACAATTAAATTTTCTTGATGTTTAAAATAGTCTGAACATAATAATATGTACCCCCATAACACCACAACACAAGGCCTAAAAGCCCAATTGGTATCATATTCCCTCCCTGTTAAATTAAAGACATATTATCCAACAAAATTAAGAAATTTACAAGATATTAATTAGGTGATATTGACTATATGAATGACAAATTAAACTATCTAATTATATGGTATCAGAAAGCAACTTTACAACAATTTATATATATATATATATATATATATATATATTTTTAAACAAAAGTAATATGTCAGTTACATAATCTCTTAATTACAATTTGGTCCCCAGCACCACATGACCAAAACCCAATTTATCAGCCTCGCTTTCGTTTAACTTTAGAATGTTCAAGTTTCTTATTTACATTTATAGGTAATTAGTGTAAAGAACTTTGCTTCATTACTATAACTTAGATTAATTGGTGTTTAGTGTAAGTTTATGTGTAGTCAACCACGACAGCTTGACTGATTTGTACCAACAAAAAGAAAATGGCAACTTGAATGATATTGATGTTTAAAATTCAAGCCTCACCAGTTACTGATCCGAGATTGAGCGCCTAAACTCTTGTTCTTCATATAGCACATAGAATATGGCACATTGCACTGTTAGTTGCCCTACATAATAAATTATAAGCAACCAATGAAACACGCTTGCTCGCAATTTATGTTTTAGAAACAAGGATAATTTAACATTGTAATGGAGCCAAAAGACAAAAAAAAAATACTAATTAGGATCAAAAGGTCTAAACAATGGGTGACCTGCAAATGAGAGCGTATGAAGAATATAATACAAATAACCAATTAAATCTACTTCTTATCATCTTAAACTTTCAAAAATAATAATAATTCAACACTATATCATGACTGATAAATCATAACAGTAGTGATTCAACACTATGACTCATATTGTAATTGCTACATCATTAAAACTCTAAAAGTTTTAACTTAAGCTTGCACTATGCATGTTGCAGTCAAATGAAAACATTAAATTTAAAAGGCATTTTTGTTATGAATTGGGCTTTTGTTTGGGTTGGATCATGGGTGGAGTTTGTCATTTATTTGTTAAGTTGCATTTCAGTCCTGAGAAGGTTATATTTTGTGTTATTATATATGCCGCAATAACGGGTGTCTACTCACTTCATGCTAGAATTGTAACTCATTCAAATATATGTTCACTAAGCAAAAGCATTGTTATATTGTCATCAATTACACAAATTGTAAATGTATGACGTTATTTCATTACAAAACCTTTTAGAACACGTCAGTCCACAATTGATCCCTTAAGTTTTGGGGAGGTAGGGAGAGACAGAGAGATGGTAGTGTTATTGTAGTGTTTCAGTGCTTGTTGGATGCATGGAATCAACCTCACTAAGACAAGCAACCATGTCCAAAAGGTTTGGAATCAGTCTGTCTCTGTGGCCTACTCAAATGCTCTCTTGCCACTAATACGCCTCCATCAAAGCCACCTTTCCCCAAGCTGTGACAACAACAATAACAGCAACACGAGTTGGATCATGGGAGGCCTTTTCCTTGCAAATGTCTTAAAGAAATATCGATTACTGCTCAAATAAATGCATACAACTAAACCCTTGGAACATATTTCTTCTTTATTTTTGTATTCCATTTAAAGCTTTGAAAAATGGTACTGACTTTTGTCTAAGGCTGCTTTAAAGAATACCCATTGACGATGAACATCAACAATTATATGCATTTATTTATATTTCTTAAACAAGAAACTTAAAATCCAAAATCCCAAAATCCTAAACATGAAAACCCTAACACAAAAAACCAAGGCTCTAACTCGAAAACTCTAAGCAGGAATCTCAAATATCATTCACGGCTCTAAACTCCCCTACATTCTAAATCCCTAAACTATAAAATTCTAAATCTTAAATAAAAACGATAGACCCATAATATTAAACCCAAGATAAAAGATCCATGGCCCAACCCTCGACCCACAAGTTTGCAGACGAATAAAACAAAGTTCTAAATTATAAACATGAACTACATCTTAGATTGCCAATAATTTGGTAATATATCAACAATATTCATTTATACAGTTATTTTGGTAGTAATTGCATATGTACGTAAACTTCAAGCCGCAATTTTATAATTAAATGCACCCAAATTCTCGAGATGTAGATCATTTCTTAACTTCTTCGAACATAGAATCTTCTTTTTGTCCACCAAAAGACGAGGAATCTTCTTTTATTTGGAACATATATGGGGTTGGAATTTCTTCATGTAGGTCTTAATTTCTTTCATTTCTTGTTTCCCGTTCATCTGTTTGATTTCTTGTGTTTAAACAACTATCATATATTAGAATAACAATTTGTTCTACTTGAAGTTTAAAAAGTTCTTTAAAATGACAAAATACAATGACATATTATATACACTAATTAGTAATTAGAGCGCCTAAATATATATGCATTCCTATACACACTACTGCATATGGCTAAAATCCTAATCGGTGTGTATCATGTTCAACCAAGATCATTCATAAATTTTATTCAACCGAGATCCTCGTTGCATTGTTCTATTTGTTAGGCGTATCATTGTTGGTAAATAATATGCATATATTATCATGACATTATCATACACATACACACACACATACTCTCTCTCTCTCTTTGTTATAACCATGTCACATCATGTAATTTCTCTGTGTTGTTTATTCTCACTAAACGATTACATGAAATTTTATTAATATTTTTAATTATAAGAAACAATTGAATATATATTAATTTATTGCGTCCTCTCTTATAATATATGATCAATAGTACGTACTGTGCTTGTTCAAACACTGCTTTCTTCTTCGCCACTATGAGAATTCCACTGGATACACATATACACATACATGTCCCAAAGTACCATACAAGTAAGCTTGATATACATATATATATATATATATATGTATATGTTATTGCCCTAACAATATTGTTTCTTAATTTCTAGGCTAATTTTGTTACTAGTAGGAGCAGAGCTTCTTGGAAGCAAGTGAATTCACATGGCGGTGGAACAAACAAGGTCAGTGTTACGGTAAATCCAGTCCTACAAATGAGATAGTGTTGATGCAGTTTTGAATGAAGGTTTTGAATGAAGGTTTTGAAGTTAGGTGGAGAAAGGTGTGGATCGGATAACTTGGTGCACTACTGCTATAAATTAATCCACGTCAGGTCTTAATAATGAATATCTTTTAGATTAAACTATTATTTTATTACTAGTAATATTAGTGACAAGACATTAAGCAAAGTGCTAGCTAATCTCTATTGACTTTGTTCAAAGATATCTAATTAGTATCCAAAGCTGTAACTCACAAGCCAACTAGGTTTCAAAATATAATTTATTGATTTTCATTAGGTGATATTGACTTTGTGGTACCAATTTCTAAGTTGTTTGGAATAGTCTTTAAGCTTAGCTAATCAGATGCTGTGGAAGCGATTTTAGAACATTTTTTTTTTTTTTAATGTATAATAACAAAATACTATTTTAGTTGTATTAATTTCTTAATTAATATTTGTCCCACATGACCAAATCCCAATTGGTCTGCCTCAAAGTCTCACCTCAAGTCAAGTTATTTATTATTAACTTGGAGCAAGGTTTAGGCATCCCAGGCTGCTTCATTACTTTAGTATTTAATTGGTGTTTGGAGTAAGTGAGTGGGTTTCGACCATGACAACTTGCTAAAATGATATTGGTCTTTAAATAGAGCTTAGAGAAATATTGGTTGTTATAAGAACCAAAACCCAAATGTAGAAAATGAACATTTTAGGACTTTAAAAGAAAGTTTCCAACTAGGCCAACATCAATTCCGACCTTCAATATCTAAGCGTGTTTACCATTTAAAGTTGAACAGCCCTCTTTTTGGGTTTGGGATTAGTTTCTCAAGGTAATTAGCTAATTGATCTCTAATTGGGTTTGATGGGGTTTAATTTTCCCCATCTTTACAGATTAATAATCCACATTTAATCTTACCAAAAAATAATCCACATTTAATTCCATTGGGATTATGCTCCACGTTGTTGAGAATGGTTGGTTGGATTTTGGACTTGTTGAGGAAACTCATCATCACACGCACACCCTCACATCGTCAAACCTTTGAACTAGTCCAAGTCGTACACTTACATAATGGAAATTTATTGCTCCTTTTTAATTTTACTTTTTATTTTTTCAAATGTCCCAAAATAATTAGAAAAGCATCTTTCTCCTTTCTAAATTTCAATCAAAATAATACTAATCTATTTCTCAGAAGGTTCAGAAAGGAAGAAAATGAAGAAAAAAGAAAGTAAAATGTTCAAAGCCTCGGTAAGCTACCCATAAAATTCACAGCCCCTTAATAAAAAAAAGGAAAAAAATTCTCAATTCTTAATAAATTTCTAATGGTGGCATTAAAAGGTGTGTATTGGGTGGGTTGGATGATTTGAGCTAGTTGGAATTCTATACGAAATTATGTCTCATTAGAATTTGAGGTCTAATTTAAATGGATGAAAAATACAACTTCATATTATAGTTTATAGGGCACTAAAATGTGTTGAACATTAACATAGGCTTCTTTGCCAGATAGTTCCATACAAAACTATGTTCCATTAGAATTTAACATTCTATTTAAATGGATGAAAAGTAAATTACATATGCAGTAATAAATATTTATTAAATGCTAGTGGAGGATAGTTTAACCGAGTTCCACACAGAGGAAGGTGGCATTTTCCTATACAAATGCAGCAACAAAGAATATCAAAGCCCATTTGGATACGTATATGGCCAGGCCAAAAGCCCTGGGATTCAACCAAATCGTAATAGTATTCTCAGAAAATACTCATCCACAGTCAAAGTAAAGCTGTCGTTTCTGTCGTAGAAAATTCTAAGAATGCGCAACTTGTCTTTGTCAAATTAAATTATGAAACGGAGCCTCTGGCCAATCTCTTTCGTTTTGTTTGACAGTGTTTTTGTGTAAAACAATATTTCGTTATTGATCAAACTCTCTCATTTCTATCTCCTCCATGAGAAGAGCCTTTAATTATGGATTCATCATCCTCGATTCTAAAACCCTCATCACCCTTCTTCTTCTTCTCCGCCACCGTCCCATCATCTGTTCTCTGCAACAACAACGAGTATGAAGAACGGTTTAACGCCTGCAGTAGTAAATTTGAGTGTGGCGATTTAAAAACATATCGTACCCTTTCTGGGAGGCAACAGATCCGATTTCTGTGGTCACCAATCATTCAAGCTTGAATGCAGAGAAAACGAAACCCAGTTTTGAATATGACAGGGCAAGAGTTCCGGGTTCAGAGCATTGACCAATCCACAAGGAGAATGATTATTGCAAGATTGGATATTTGGGAAAATAGTGATCTTTGTTTTCAAATGGTCTTATTAAAAACACCACTTTGAATTACACAATCTTCGATTACCCACCACTAACAGCTGTTCGAAACTTGACTTTAAGTTATGACTGCCCTGTGATACAACCTCCTCCTGACGGATTCCAGTTAAATGTGAAGAACTTTACGTGCGGCACCGTGTGGTGAAAACAACGAGACTGTTTACTATTTCGCCTACGATTATGTGCCGGTCAGTTTCCGACCACATATCCCAGTATGCGGTCGTACTTTTCAAGTCCCAGTTTTTCGACTGCCCTCGACAAATTACTAAGCCATGAGAGTGGAAACGATCAAGTTAAGGAAGTTTTGAATGGAGGGTTTGAGGTAGTTTACATTTACAACAGTGGGGGTTGTAGCTTGAGAGATCAGGTGGTAGCTGCGGAGTCAACTCCAACTCTACTGACGACTCATTTCTTTGCTATTGCCGTGACGAATACCCAGATCCATTGCCAAACACCATCCCCGCGTATGCTTGTTCTTTATTTAAGTGTTTTACTTGTTGTTGAGTTTCTGCAGTTCATCAAAATCATTCTTTAGCCAATTTGCATTATTTGTGAAGTGGTTTTCATTCAATTTTTGCAAACTGTGGTTAGGGACTAGAACGGTACTTGTTTTTCTAATTAAACTTTTGAGCTCTCTTAATTTGCTATTTCTTAGGTATAGGATTATTTTAAATTTTTAATGGGAAGCTCAGGGTGTGTACCCTTTCTTTGACCAGAGAGAAACCTATAGCGTTGTTGATCATCCAAACTTGTTGACCTGAATCTTGCCACGTCTGCGTTGAACATGTCAACGTTCCAAGGGAGAAATACAGCTAAAAAATTAAGAATGTGTTCATTGATGGCGACCCTCTAGGCCAAACTTTGCTCTACTTTTAAATTTATGCGATCACTGATTCACACACGGTAGTATTTGGTAGATTAAACTAGGATGGATTGGATTAATAGTAGAACTACACTTTTATATCCCTATCTGTCCTCTTGAGGAGCTTGAATAGTATATTATATTATAGAGATAGAGGTTGTTATTGTGATTTATATATAATATAGCAAAAATTAACTAGACTAGGCCAACTTGAAAACACAGAGTAACAGGTTGTGTCTTTTGAGAGAGAGAGAGAGAGAGAGAGAGACTCTGAATATGTATACTGAACTTTGGTTTTCATTTTTTCCAGACCCAATCGATGGGGATTTGGGTATTTTGTCGAAGTTGGGCTCAAATGGCTGACTTTGATGTTTTTTGTTGTTGTTGGTACATGTATATTTGTCATATTTCTGTGGTACATTGTGCATTATACATGCTACATCATATTGTATCTAAAAAGTGATTTACAGCACACACTGACACACACACACACACACATTATGTCAGTGGATATGTATTTTATTAGCGAATATGATTGAGAAGACAAGCCTTCTAAGCGACCGTTCACATTGTGTGGTCATTGTTTTATAAGATGGACCAATGATGAAGTGCACGTCTTCGTCATTTTTATGTGGGTTTTGTCAATTTTTCGCATGAGAAACGAGTGCCAAAAGGAATTCTCTTTTGCCTCCACTCTCTGTTCAACCTACCAATATATTGCTTCTAAATTAGTCAAGGTCCTCCAATATACACAATTTTCTACTCCTGCCCCCACCCTCTTCATTTTACTCGGTAAACGGTGGGTATGGTAGTCGTTTGGCTAGGGATCCATGCATTATGTTTGTCAATTACTTTAATTCGATAAAATTGCATTACCTTGTGTGGGTGTATATAAATAGATCATTGTGATGTCACCATTGCTAGGCTTGATCGTCATCTGCAAATTGCAATCCAAGACTTTGATTGGTTCGAACCTTGTTTTAATTTCTTTCTGACCAAGAATTTCCACAATTGTCCAAATCAACTGGAGCTTTACCTTAAACATGTTTCTGCTGAGATCTCAAAAGAACTTCTGAGTTTCCTTATTAGTTGGACAATTTCTTGCCATGGAAAACTGGTCCCTAGTTTGAAATAAAAGTACCCAAAAATCATCTTGCTATTAGGTAAACCACAAAAATCCCATATCTTTGTAAATTTAAACCCTCTCTACTACTTGAATCTCCAATCTTTGAATTAGATCCTCTCTGTTAGACCCATTAATATGTATTTGTTAGTCCCATTTAAGGTCTACACAAATTTGGAAAAGTGATTAGGCAGATAAGAACTAAGTATTCGATTCCAAAGTTATGGCCCACTTTAGAGATTTAATTGGCTTTTGCTTGAACCCTTGTTTTTGTCCTTCTCTTTGTGTTTTTTCAAACTCCAATCATAAACTATAGCAAAAGAATGCTAAAACTTCCAAGCTCAAAAGACTTCTACACCAAGCAATAACAATTACATAGAATTTGCTCTGCATGGTTCCTTCAAAAATAAATTTTGCTTCTCTGTTTTTTTCTCTCTGTTTCTTTCTTTCTCTTCCACTCCAAATGTATAGCCAAAACATCTCCAAACTGCACTCTCATATTTGCATCTTCTTCATCTTCATCATCTTCTTCACTTTCTCTGCACAAAAAAATCTTGCTCTAGACCCTAAATTCAAAGCCTGCGCACCTCAAACCTGTGGAAATGGACCAAACATAAGCTACCCTTTCTGGGTTTCTCATCAACAAGAATCTTATTGTGGATACCCCAACTTTCAGATTAATTGCACTCACAAAAACCCAATTCTCACAATTTCCAATCATGATTATATTATCAAAGAAATAATCTACTCAAACCATTTGCTCTCGTGGCCAATGCCGCTGTCTACAATGATGACGATGATTGTCCAGCTCCTAGACACAACCTCAGCCTGGATAGAACTCCATTCCAGTACAGTTCTGACCACATTGATTTCTCCTTTTTCTACAATTGTTCTTCAGAACTCCCAGAGTCAATTTATACATTTCCAGTTAACTGTGCTAGCAATACCACCAACCATTCCTTTGCTCTTTCCATAAGGAGGCGTTAGAGAAAATGAACTATTCCTCAGACTGGTGTCAGTCTTCAGTTGATGTGGCTGTGGATATGGCTGAAGATGTGAGCTTAGCTAGCTTGTTGGACATGACTTATGTTGAAATCTTGAAGATGGGGTTCTTTTTGAGTTGGACTGCACATGGCTGCAGCAATTGCCAAGGAAGTGGTGGACGCTGTGGGTACGATAATAACGTAATTCGTTTGTTTTGCCATGATCGGCCTCACATGAAAACCTGTGATGATGGTAAAGTTTGTGGGAATTTTCGTTTAAATCTATTTCTGTTTTTAAGTTTAAGCCTGCAAGAAATTTCCATATGGAACAAGGTTTCACAACCTGCCCAGACTCTATTTAGTTACAGGATGGGGCTCGTTTATGCTGATTCCTAGGTGTTTTTCCCCTCTAGTTTCTCTGGTCTCATACCAATGTTTGAAATATAAACTTTGTACAACTTTTTCTTAAGTTAATAGTTTTTAACCCTTTTTCTGGGATGATTAGGTAATCATGTATGCTATTTGTGCTGACTCCTTGCTGTTAAATGTCTTCGTGTTCAATGTGGTTTAAATGGATCTTGTTTTGGACTTGAGGTTTTCTATATGAAGCAATAAACAAAATGGGCAAGTTAAGACTGATTTATATTGTAGAATAATTTTCTGGTTTTAAAGCTTCCAGTTAAAATACATGCTGATGTTATTAATTTTCTAATACTCGGTTTTCAATGATTCTGCTACAGAAAATGGAATTAATTGGAGAACCAAGATTATCATAGGTAATATACTAATTTTATTTCTCTTCTACTGTTCTTTGTTTGTTTGTGTTTCTATATTTCCAAAGCAGGTGATATTTTCTTCCATCTAACCACCGGTTGCTACTTTGATAAATTTCCAATATACACAGGTGTTGTAGCCACTTTTGCTGGTGTTGTTATAATGTGCTTGATCTTCTTTATCTATCAACGCCGCATCAAAAACCACCAGCTTCTTCATATGTGAAATCTCGTGACGTCTCTTCTGATACCTCTTCTGTGAAGGATGTTGAGAGGGGAAGCACCTATCTCGGTGTTCATATCTTCGACTATGATGAACTTGTGAAAGCCACTAACAATTTCGACTCGTCCAAAGAACTTGGAGATGGAGGCTTTGGCACAGTTTATTATGGTAAGGATCAAAGACCGTCTCATATCCCTCATATAGTAGAAGTCAGGATTTGATCTTAAAGTCTCTTAGATGATCTTTAATGTTAACTAAATCATTTGACAAATGTTTGTAGGTAAACTCTGTGATGGCCGAGTTGTTGCAGTCAAGCGTCTGTATGAAAACAATTACAGGAGAGTTGAGCAATTCATGAATGAAGTTGAGATTTTAGCTCGCCTGCGTCACCAAAATCTTGTTTCACTCTATGGATGCACCACCCGCCGCAGTCGTGAACTCCTTCTGGTATACGAGTACATTCCTAATGGAACAGTTGCTGATCATCTTCATGGAGAACGAGCAAAACCCAAGGAAATGCCGTGGTCTACTCGAATGAATATCGCCATAGAAACTGCAGCCGCATTGTCATATCTCCATGCTTCTGATGTCGTTCACCGTGATGTGAAAACCAACAATATCCTCCTGGACAACAATTTCTGTGTCAAAGTAGCGGATTTTGGATTATCTCGTCTCTTTCCCACAGATGTCACCCATATCTCAACTTCTCCACAAGGGACTCCAGGTTATGTGGATCCAGATTATCACCATTGCTACCAGCTAACTAGTAAAAGTGACGTCTTCAGCTTTGGGGTGGTTTTGGTGGAGCTTATATCATCCTTGCCTGCTGTCGATATCACAAGGCATAGACACGAGATTAATCTATCTACCATGGCAATTAACAGGATCCAAAACCATGCATTGCATGAGCTGGTAGACAGTTCTCTTGGGTTTGATTCAGACTTCAAGGTGAGGAAGATGATAACTGCTGTGGCAGAGTTGGCATTTCAGTGTTTGCAAAGCGAGAAGGAAATGAGACCGTCCATGACTGATGTGGTGGAAGAACTGGAGAGAATACGAAGTAAGGATTACAAGGCAGATGAGGCAGAGGAGAAGATCACTTCAGCTGATGAGCTTGTGCTGCTAAAGAGTGGTCCGCTGACTCTTTCACCAGATTCCGAAACATCAAATTTGGTAAGCTGGTCTACCACACCAAATGAAAGTGGATAAAGTTTTGCCTTCCCTTTTTCTATCAATTTCAAGAACATAAGCAAAGAGAACGCTGTGCAGGTTTCATCTACCATATGACAAAAGAATGGGGTTTCTTTCATTTTCCAGAGATTTTATCTCTTGAATGAGATGTACATAACTATGTGAGAGCTGACATGAATATATAGTACAGTTCATGTACAAGGTCTCTAGAAGTTTTGGTCTTATTGAATTGATTTCGTTCTTTAACTAGTAAATTAAGGGTGTATATATATATAATTATATATATTTGATCGATTTTGTTTATATATATATATATATATATATAAAATAAAAGACATAGCTTTCAAATTGATTTCAATTTGACACTCTTATTGTGGCTTTGCCTTCCTGAAATGGTAACTGAATTACATGCAGTGGCGGCTTTTCTTTGGCATTTGTCACAAAGTCATATTGGCCTTTGATCCTATTATGAGTCTATGCGAACATATATAAACGTTCAGGGTTTTTCTGTGTTTATTTATTACAAGTATTACTACAACATTACTAAATTGAATTCGGTGTATATACTCAAGCCTCTTCTCTCTCCCAATACACAATACCTCTTTAATTCTATAAAATTGAAGTTCTATGTGCAGTCACTGTATTGTGAATCAAATAAAGCCCAAACATCTTTAAAGTTAATTCTATAGTCTCTTACCTAATTGCTTAGTTTAATAATTAACTTGTCTTAAACTACCATTAATTTCTATATCACCATTAGAAGCCAACAACCACCTATTAAGACAATATATTTTTCAACTTATTTGTCACTGTACCAGAACTTTAATGGAAATTGCATTTTATTAAAATGGTTCTAATTAACTTTTAAATATAAATATATGTCTCTGTACGTTGTTGACATTCTTATTATCCTCTCACATATGAAAGTATTAAATAGTTGAAGCATAGAGTGAAGAAGATTCATGCCTATACTAATATTCCATCTTAGTTTATATCATAGTCAAGGTTAGGTAAAAAAATCATCATCAAATTATTAGAATGCTAATTTTTCAAGTACATTTCTCTGTTGGAAACGTTGAAATATTCAATAAGAAACAGCACAAAATATTTCAAGTTAGCTGAGAAAAGTCAAGAAAATGATTAAATTGAAGAATGGTATGGAGGAGTTCTACAAGCAAAAATACCAATCTCTTTTTGGTAATATAATAGCATTAAGCCCCAAAAACCCTCCAAAGGAGCATTACAAAGAGAAGCCTCCAGCCAACACATCTGTTTGTAACTGGAGTTCAATGAAACTAGGAATAACAGAACTAGCATCAAAGTCTACAAAAGAAACAGCATGATGCAAAGAGTACTTTGCAACCTTATCAGCTACGCAGTTATACTTCCTACTAATCCAATTCAAAACCAGTTCATTTGAGCAAACTTGCTTCTAATATTCAGCAACTCATCAACAGAGTCCCAAGAAAAGTGATCTGAACAAGAGTTAATAAGCTTGACTGAGATTAATGAGTCGGAATACCACTTTAAATTCCTCCAGCCTCCTTACGAAACCAAATCTGAAGCCCAATCAATAGCCTTCAGCTCTGCAAAGACGCTGTAAGCTTTGTCGTGAGCTTGGACGCCTTGAAGACAAGCTTTCTTCTACAATCTCGAACCACCAAAGCAAAAGCTGTTCCCGTTGAATTCATAGCCACATCTGTGTTGGCCACAAGCCAATCTTCATCAGGGGAAGGCCGCCCATGCACAACCTCATCCTCAGCAATAATTGTCTCCTCCACCAACCCAGATGTAATGAATTCCTCAACAACACTTTCGAATTTAGAGGACCTAGCCTGAGTTTGTACATTTTAGGTTTTCAACTATAACTCTTTCATTAAGGATTAAAGTCCCCAATGTAATTGGAACTTGGAAGTTCTTAGAACTTGAACCTTGGGTTTACATAAAAGTACCAATTTAACTAAAATTATCTAACCTACGTAAATCAAGTCCACACAAAACTAATTTGATTCTTAAACTAGGGAATAAACATCTTGAACATAAAGAAGTTACTTGAAAATTAATTGAGCTAGATACATTATATATATATATATATATATATATATCATAAAGTTGATGTGATGCTAGGAGATACTTCCGGTGAGCTTGGAGAAGAAAAGAAAGGCTTTGGTGGAATCTGCAAGAGTTCTACACTTCCTTGCAACATCTCAATCACTTTACTCATGGATGGTCTATCTGATGGGTTTGTTTGAATGCACCACAAACCAACTATAACCATCTTTCTTGCAATCTCATCTTCTTCTGTCGTCACCAAACCATGTAATCCTAGATTTCTACCAAGCTCGATCTGTTTATAAATCCAATGTGGAAAATATATCGTGCTTGTCCGACCAAAACCAGCATTGATGTTTTTCTTCCTCCAACCATCTCTAGAATCATCATTCCGTAGCTATACACATCAGACTTGTGAGAAACTCCTCCAAAGTTTCTACAAAACACTTCAGGAGCTATGTACCCTATTGTTCCTCTAGCAGCCATTGTTGATATAATACTCTCCTCCTCCATGCAAAGTTTAGATAGTCCAAAATCTGAAATTTTGGGCCAAAAATCTTCATCCAAGAGGATGTTATGTGGCTTAATGTCAAAGTGTAGTATTCTTATGCTGCAACCACGGTGTAGATATTCGAGTCCTCGAGCTATCTCTGTTGCAATTTGGAGTAGCTTTTCCCAACCCAAGTTTGGAGTAGTTTTCAAAGGATTGTCATTGTATATGAACTTTTCAAGTGATCCATTGGGCATGAACTCGTAAATGAGAGCTCTTTTGCTACCTTCTAAGCAAAATCCTAAAAGAGTGACAATGTTTACATGAGAAGTTCTACTAATGCTTGCAACCTCATTAATAAATTCTTCACCATTCCCTTTGGTCGTATTGAGGACCTTCACAGCCACAAGACGCCCATCGAGTAGTTTTCCTTTGTAAACACCACCATAACCTCCTTGACCTAATTTCTCTTGGAATGATAAGGTCATTTTCTTGATATCAGAGAATCTGTATCTTTTTATTTGAAGAAGTCCACAACCTCTAATGAAACTTTCAACTTGTACTTCATCATTTGTTGTCCAAAATTTTGTTGAGCAGGTCATTAATTTTGTCCTATAGTAGCAACAAAAAGTACAGGTCATCAGCAACACTCCAACTACAGTAGCACCAACACCTGTATGATAAATCAAAGAGATGATTAAGGTGTTAGGAGTAAATGTATATTACTTTTACAAATCATAAAGTAACACTACAATTAGAATGGATGAGAACATAACAAATTAAACTAACCCCAAACCCAAAAAGGCTTTAATGAAAATTCTTCACCAGAGCTTGATATTACTTGGAATCAAAAGAAATTTAAACACCTTAAAACTATCTCTCAAAATAATTGAATAAGCTTCTAGTCTAGCCAGTTGGGAAGAGTAAAATCACATGCAGGTAAGGAACAAATGGGAGAAAGAATTAAATTATGATAATTAGTATATTACCTATTACAATCTTGCTTCTCCAATTAGTACTACTTCCAGCAATAGTAAATTAGTAATCAGAAATAGCACAAAGTCTTAGAACATTAGTGAACAATATCAATTGTAATGTTCCAAACCTAACGTTTCGGTTCCATTTTGAAAGTAAAACTCTTGTTTAATAATATTAGACTAAAGGGCTATTTTGAGTTTGATTACTAAAACAAAAATCTGCCAACAAAGAGAGTAACTATGCATGCATAATGCATATATACCATGGGAACAGAACAATGGATCTGAGGATTTGTCACGGCAATAGGAAAGAAACGTGTAAGTACTGTAATTACTAACACCTAGTTCAAGATTGCATCTTCAAGAGGACAGATAGATAAAGGAGCAGGTGGTTTTCTGATGTGGGTTGATAGATACAGAAGATCAAGCACATTATAACAACATCAGCACAAGCAGCTACAACAGCGTATATTGGAAATTTATGAAGTAGCAACCAGTGGTTAGATGGATGAAAACATCATGTCATTAGAAATATAAAAACACAAACAAACAAAGAACAATAGAAGAGACATACACTTAGTATATTACCTATGACAATCTTGGTTCTCCAACCAATTCCATTTCCTATAGCAGAATCATTGAAAACCAGTATTAGAAAATTTAACATCAGCATGAATTTTAACTGGAAGCTTTAAAACCAAAAATTATTCTACAATATAAATCAGTCTTAATTTGCCCCATTTTGTTTATTGCGTCATAGAAAATCTCAAGTCCAAAACAAGATCCACTTAAACCACAATGAACCGGATGACATTTAACAGCAAGGAGTGCATCACAGATAGCATACATGATTTCCTAAACGTGCCAGAAAAAGGGTTAAAAACTATTAGCTTGTAGCCTGATTTATCTATCTATTTTTGTTAGGACTACAAGTTATAAATACTACTTAATACACTAAAATGGAACTACAAAAATGTTTTACAAGGTATAATATATTTCAAACATTGGTTTGAAGCCAAAGAAACTACAGGGGAAAAACATCAAGGAATCGGCTAAACAAGCTCCATTTAAATACTATAGAGAGATTCTGGTTAGGTTGTGAAACCTTGTTCTATATGGGAATTTCTTCCAGGCTTAAACTTAATAAAGCAGCAATAGATTTAAACGGAATTCCCACAAATTTACCATCATCACAGGTTTTCACATGAGGACGATCAGGGCAAAAACAACCGAATTTGTCATTATCTAACCACAGCGTCCACCACTGCTTTGGAAATTGCTGCAACCATTTGCAGTCCAATTCAAAAGGAACCCCATCTTCGAGATTTCAACATAACTCATGTCCAACAAGCTAGTGTAGCTCACATCTTCAGCCATCTCCATAGCCACATCAACTGAAGTCTGACACCAGCCTAAGGAATATTTCATTTTCTCTAACCCCTCCTTGTAGAAAAGAGCAAAGGAATGGTTGGTGGTATTTACAGCACAGTTAACTGGAAATGGATAAATTGACTTTGGGGTTTCGGAGGAACAATAGTAGAAAAAGAAGAAATCAATGTGGTCAGAACTGTACTGGGAGTTTCTATCCAGGCCAAGGTTGTGTCTAGGAGCTGGGCAATCATCGTCGTCATTGTAGACTGCGGCCTTGGCCACGAGAAGCAAATGGTTTGAGTAGAATATTTCTTTGATAATATAACCTGATTGGAAATTCTGAGAACTGGGTTTTTGTGAGTGCAATTAATCTGAAAGTTGGGTATCCACAATAAGATTCTTGTTGAAGGGAAACCCAGAAAGGGCAGCTGGCCATTCCCACAGGCTTGAAGTGAGCGGGCCCTGAATCTAGAGCAAGAGTTTGAAGTGTGGTTTTATGGGTCAGCAGGGATGCAGGGTGAAATTAGTAAAATTTTCAAACACTTTCTTAATTTTTTACTGTGGTAAAAGTACACACTTCTGCTATCCTTACAACTTTTAAGAATGGGTTTATTATCCTTTAATATAAATTTCCAATTTTGCTAATCCGTTGAGGGCTACAAAATTAAGAATATGTTCATCCAGGGCCACAAAATTTTCAATTTTGCTAATTCTATTTTTATGAATAATAAAATAAAATTTTATTATTGCTCTAGTGTTATAATTTTATAAAAATTTAAAATGATAAATTTACTGTTTTAATAATTTTTTTTTCAATCTGTGACACTTAACAAATTAAATACACCTAAAATAGTAGCTCGGTTGATATTTTTACCGCAAATTCACACCCTCACGTGCTCCATTCTTGCAAATTCTTTGTGCAGAGAAAGTGTCGCTCTCAATGAACACATTCTTAATTTTTTTTTAGCTATATTTCTCCCTTGGAACGTTGACGCAGACGTGGCAAGATTCAGGTCAACAAGTTTGGATGATCAACGACGCTATAGGTTTCTCACCGGTCAAAGAAAGGGTACACACCGTGAGCTTCCCATTAAAAATTTAAAATCCTATACCTAAGAAATAGCTAATTAAGAGTGCTCAGTACCTTGAAACTTTAATTAGAAAAACAAGTACCGTTCTAGTCCCTAACCACAGTTTGCAAATAATTGAATGAAAACCACTTCACAAATAATGCATATTGGCTAAAGAATGATTTTAATGAGCTGCAGAAACTCAACAACAAATAAAACACCCAGAAAACTAAATAAAGAACAAGCATACGTACTATTATGGTGGAGACAGTACAATGGATCTGGGTATTCGTCACGGCAATAGCAAAGAAATGAGTCGTCAGTAGAGTTGACTCCGCAGCTACCACCTGATCTCTTGCAAGCTTCACAACCCCCACTGTTGTAAATGTAAATTACCTCAAACCCTCCATTCAAAACTTCCCTAACTTGATCATTTCCACTCTCATGGCTTAGTAATTTGTCGAGGGCAGTCGAAAAAACTGGGACTTGAAAAGTACTACCGCATACTGGGATATGTGGTCGGAAACTGACCGGAACATAATCGTATGCAAAATAGTAAACAGTCTCGTTATTTTCACCACCGGCGCCGCACGTAAAGTTCTTCACATTTAACTGGAATCCGTCAGGAGGAGCTTGTATCACCGGGCAGTCATAACTTAAAGTCAAGTTTCGAACAGCTGTTAGTGGTGGGTAATCGACGATTGTGTAATTCAAAGTGGTGTTTTTAATGAGACCATTTGGCAAACTACCCAAATATCCCTTGCAATAATCATTTTCCTGCTGGATTGGTCAATGCTCTGAACCCGGAACTCTTGCCCTGTCATATTCATAACTGGGTTTTCGTTGTCTCTGCAATCAAGCTTGAATGATTGGTGACCACAGAAATGGGGTCTGCTGCCTCCCCAGAAAGGGTACGATATGGCTTTTAAATCGCCGCACTCAAATTTACTACTGCAGTCGTTAAACCGTTCTTCATATTGGTCGTTGTTGCAGAGAACAGATGATGGGACGGTGGCGGAGAAGAAGATGAAGAAGACGGTGATGAGGGGTTTTAGAATCGAGGATGATGAATCCATAATTAAAAGGCTCTTCTCATGGAGGAGATAGATATGAGAGTGATCAATGACGAAATACTATTTTACAAAAAACACTGTGAAACAAATGAAAGAGATTGGCCAAAGGCTCTGTTTTATAATTTAATTTGACAAAGACAAGTTGGGCATCAGGAGCTTGTATCACCGGGCAGATAAGTAAAGGTGATCAATAAACAATAGACTGACTCGCTTCATCTTTATATATAAGTTTATACAAATGAAACATCGTACTGCTGAAAAGAGTAAGAAAACTCATCTTTATATTTTACGAATGAAACAACATATTGGTTTCCTGGAAAACATTTAGAAAGCCCGTGTTGCTTGGATTTTTCAGAGTGGTCCACCAGTACCACACGGTCGAGTAAAGCTAGCAACAAAACAGTGAAAGTTGGCCATTCTTATATTCCAACCCTCTATCAAGTAAGAGTGTTTCAGTTTCAATTTCACACTATTATTGTGGCTTTTGCTTTCCTAAAATGTAACCATGCATGCGTGCAGTGGCGACTTTTCTTTGCCATTTGTCACAAATGTCAATACGGGTCATCAGGGTACGAAGGCCAATATAGGTCAGCAGTGTATGCCTTTGATCCTGTTATGAGTCTGAGTTTCAGGGTTTTTCCTGTGTTTATTTACTCTGAATTAATTATCACTGCAAGTAGTACTACAACATTTTTAAATTGAATTCCATGAAGGGTCTAGTTATAATACTTGTGGGCTACTTGTTTGTGTAAAAATTTACATAGTTAAAATTGGTACACCAAATATGTCGTGGTTTTAGATTAGCGGGACTCTGGCGATCTAAAACTCTCTAATATTCAAGTCACCTAATCTATTTAGATAATATAGATCGTAATTGAGAATATCTAGGTGCACTTTATATAGAGTAAATTATTATATTTATAGTGGCTTAGAGATTGGGGTTTAAAAATCCACCATCTTGATTTATTTGGTAATCCCTGAGACTTTTCAAATATATCCATTATTTATAATTAACTATATCTTTATAATTAATTATAAATAATTAAATACCATTCAATGTGTGATTTTTATTACGCACGCTTAGCCCCTCGCTTCTAAAGCGAATAATGACTTTGGTTTAAAACTAAGCAAATGTCCCCTGTGATCGAAATGTGCGAGTTGTACAAACAACTTGATTACAAGTTGACCAATCACGCATAATAACTTGAATTTGATGTAATCAAATTATTTATGTAGTCTGCTCCTTGTGTTTACCCCAACTAACCAAACATATTGGTAAGTCATTCAGCGAACTCCGAATTGAAAGAATACCCTGAAAGAACTAAAAAGTTGTATTGAGGAGAATCAATCCGTTGAATAACTTCGGATTGCTTTGTCCATGAAACTATCATTATGCATGATCAAATAATTCGAACTTGTTGGTATCAAGTTCAACTCAACTGAAAAATGCCTCCAAAGATCCAAAAAGCTATATTGTGGAGAGTTTACATTGCATAACTCGATGACTCTTCATCTGCGACGACTTAAATTATTCTCATTCATTATGAAACCATCCGTATGCATGATTGATAGTTCCGTGATCGTCCAAATATTTAACCTTCGGTCGTCCATATCTCATTATGACCATATCAAATTGTCCCAGCCGCATTAACCTTCATCCACAATTTATTTATGGGTTTCAATCCTCTACAATAATAATATAGACATTCACCGATTTGCGTATATTTTATTTCATCTACTTGTAAGGTTTAAGGATTGAGATTCGTAGAAAATTCAAAAGTAGATAATAAATATACTATGATCCAATAAAAATTCAATAATTAATAATTAATATGAGTTCGTTGGTCAAATTCAATTTACAGATAATATATATAATAACTGCCTCCATTGATAAAATTCAATTTGCATAAAGTATATATAATAGCTATGTCCGTTGGTAAACTCTCAGTCCTTGTAAAATAGAGTTATTTGTAATTGATTGTTTCTCTGTCCAAGGCTTCCTTCAAAACACCATTTTTTCCGTGGCCCCACGAGATTAGTTTTTTTCCGGAATTGACCCAAATGCCTCTAATATAACCTAAATTGGAAAACTACCCACCATCTTTTAACTTTTGTAAAATATAGACAAACTACCTATTCTACCCTTACTGTTGTAGCGTGACTTTCAGCATACTCGAGCTTGAATTTTCACGATCCCATCATCTTCTCCGCCGCCGAAAACAACAACAACAATGGCTCCACCAAGGAAGCTGGTGAAGGAGTGAAAACAGTTTCATCCAAGCAATCCACCACAAGCCAAAACAAAAACCAACAAGTAATGCTAAGGAAAACCCACAAAGCTAACGAAGGCAAGGTCACGATACCCCTATTTCGCATCTGCAGTCGGTAATCGTAGGAGTACAGCTCCGGGCTTCATACCACCAACATCGCACCTCAACAATCTCACCGGTTTGTTTTCTTATGCCTCGCATATTTTAATTTTTTTCATTGAATTGACGTAAAAATTGAATTTGTATAGTTATTTGAAATTGAATTTTAGAATGAATGAACCTTTATCCAATTAGTTACGAAATCCCTCGCATTCTAGGGGGTGAAGCCATATCGGTATGGCTTTCAAACCTCCGAGATCAGAATCCAAGATCTAGCTCGGGTTGGCCCGCAATCAGTAGGATTTTATATATGGACCCAATATGGCTGGGGACCGCTGGCCCGGCGTGTAGTTAAAATTATGTATGTTGATCATAAAATTCAAATCCTCGAAGCAATGAGGCCGGACCGCCAAGCTGTCCTATCTCCTTTGATTCAGTAATGAGATACAGCAATGGATGGCCGGCCCTACCATATGTTCCTGTTATTGATCACTTCGCGAGGACCTGAAGGTCGGTCCCCGCCATCCCCAGGTCACGATCACAAAGTGATCAAGTAAGCGACCTGCAACCGGCAGAGGAGACCGCCATCCAGTAGTCATCTATTACTGATATCAACTGCGATGGACTCGCGCAGCAGGCCCGACCGCCAAATGGCCCGCCCCAGCCCAAATAGTCCATTCAACACGGAACGCCAAATCGGCAGTCCAATCCTTCATTGCAGTCCAAATTTCCCAGAGCAAACAATGCCACCCGCTTCGATTCGGTTAGCCGCTGCTTTAGTTCCTCATCACAAATTGATATCAATAGGGACCGATAATGGTAAACTCCTCAACGGCAGTCCTTTGTTACTTGACATTGGGCACCTGAAAGCCGTCTTCCCGCTAATGTAGGTCCTCATCACAGTGATCGCGTAACAAAGGACCGCGATATCGGGCGAGGACTTTATGCGTCCTTTGTTACTAATATCGTGGAGGACTCTAAGCGGTAGTCCGGCGAATGGCCGGCCCTAGCCAAATAGTCCATATTCAACACGCACCGCCATAGGGTGTGTCAAGCCTCATCGCAGGTCCAAATTTCCAGAGCAACAATACAATCTTGGCCCGCGATCCGGTAGGTCCGACCGCTTCAAGGCGTGTTTTGCATTTTATGTCAATACAAATTGCAAGAGGACCGGGAGGCCCATTGGCGTGTCCTAAATTATATCAAACTTTGCTAGTTTCCGCCAGTATGGCCGGCCGACTGCCATTTGGAAACATAGTAAATTATATGGGACTTATAGGGCGGCGGCCCAAAACGGCAGTCCATCCAAATGTTTTCTTCATTCTTTGAATTTGGCTTGATGTTTTAACCTATTTACCATGTTTCTAAATAAAAATTTCACCATATTTTCAGATTGTGAATCGCCTAGTGGAGCATGATAAGTACCATGCACACCCCACAAACAACTCCAATCTCGATGCAATTGATGTGATAAAGAATAAACCCGCATGGATAAGTTTAGCTTCATGGATCGAAGTTTTTGAAATCAAGACTGCTCGGCTTTGTGGTGGATTCATTCACCATCTTCTATTACACCAAGTTGAGTCGCGATGACAAATATGTGATGGAGTTTGATTTCAATGGTATCGCAAGGTTTGATAGAAAGTTTTGAATGATAACGGGTGAATCATGGTAAATTCCCACCGGGTGGATCATCTCCCTACGACTGTGGACCAAGTTCTTTGGCAAACGTGGACCGACTACCGGCGAATTCAAGAAAGCTGAGGACTTGGATTTATGAGAAAGAAGTTGGGATAATGTCCAGGTTGTATGTTCTATTTTCTTGAGATAGCTTGGTGGGGATAAGAAGAGATTGGTGAGGAATGACAACCAATATTATTCAAAATGATGATGCAGTAGTGATATCCACGGGTAATCTCGTTTATCGATGCAACCATCGCATTTGCGATCTAGGATTAGCCGGGGCATGAGATGTAAATTACAGTTGATTGTTTCGTGTACGTATCATATTTAAATAGTTTATGAATTAAATGTACGCAATATATGGATTTGTTATTTGACTTTACTTAATTGGTATCGATATGGGGTTTTGAAACCATTCCTATTGTCGGGACCTTCGTGGCAAATATCATGGATCCACCGATACCCTGGATGCTAGCGATGGTCAGGCTCCATCCATTCTCCAATACACCAAATTGGCCACTACAATATTCGACAAAGGACGTAAGTCTTCCAATCGTAATCAATTAAGCATTGCAATATTTAATGATATGTATACTCGACTTTGTTTATTTTATCTTATTTATTAGTATACGGTAAAAATGAAGCTGCCAACTAAAGAGAACTTCAACAAACATAGCCTTTTGGCATCTCTAGCGCATGAAATATTATGGTCCACTGTTTTCCGAAGTCGAGGCCTCCAAATCCCAACTTCTCGCTTCCCCAACTTCCTATCGATGGTATCGAAGGATGCATTCAAGATTCCAACATACTTCGATTGGAGATGCAAATCGAGGAGATCGCAGTGAGTTGGTTAGATCCTGAGATTTAGAGACTGAAAATGCACAACAACTGAAATGAAATTCAAAATTTATCCTCTCGTCCCCAACTGATCATTCAGGTTTATATTACTCATATAAATTTAGTATTTATATTATGTGATAATTCTTTTAGTATGTAACTAACAATGTGATTACATGGTAGCCATTGTCCAACATGCCGTTTAACGGTTTGGGATCCATTTACTCCGATAGATCCCGCGAGAGAGCTGCATTATCTCGCCCATTGATGACCCATCTACCACGCGTTACACCTGGGGACTATGATGCTGTAGAAGAGTTCGTTTAACCGATTTTGACAAGTGGATCATGGTTAGGTGATGTGTAATGGTATTCAATGTTATTTAGTTTTTATTAGTTCATATTTTTATGAAGTTAAGCGTAACGTGTTGTCTAAATTATTTTTCGGAAATGGATGCGCGACTGTTTCTACATCGGGAAGGGATGATAAATTATCTCAAATATCGATGAAGCTATTGTCACACCATCGCATGCTCGTAAGAAAATGTAACATCGTTACTTGGCCATGTTAAGTTCATGCTACTTACCCTATTTGATCAGCAGAGTTCAATTCATGCACGATATATAAAAATCTGAGAGCAGCCCAAACATAGGGCGATGAAGAGAGGATTGGTTAGTTACACTTGATTGGGAGAAGGAGATGAAAGACTCACCATTCGATATGTATGCATTAGGCTACCCCCAATCGGATCAAAGTCGGCTTCGATGTTGATTATGTGAGTATTTATCGAACTCTATCCTTATTTAAAGTAATTTTCTGTAAAATATGTGTAATGAGATATTATTTTACGTATATGTGCGGTTAACAACGATAACAAACATTGGTTACTGCCGTTAACATCCGTACGGATCGTTACATTATATGATCCCAACAATAGCATGACTCAAGATTCATTCCAATGCAGAATTGCGTTGTCGCCATTATTTCCATACCTCTATGGTCCATGGATACTACTTGACCTTTATCCGTAACCAAAGGTTGAAGGTAATAGTAATCGGAACCATTCGACATCAACGCCGAAGTCACCTACAAACGTATTCTCAATGTAGAAATTTTAAGTTCCTTTTAACTTATAACTTATTCACTATGTGATTTTATTCATGTAACTCTAACCCTAACTTAGCTATGAATTTTCTATATGCGGGTGACTGTGGAATATACACAATAAAGTACATGAGTATATGGTCGAAAGCAATTCGATTTCTACAATACAAATGTCATTTATTTTAGAGAAATTAGTAGTATATTCCATGATAGGTGATGTAAATATTTTTAGTAATCGTAATGACATTTAAATTTAATGAATTGAATTTATTCAACATAAAAATGCGTTTGAAAATTGGAAAATTCATAAAGTGATAAGTGAGGTCCAATTACCATTTCAGAAAAATGATAAGTAGGACCTGCAGATGCGTGTCTCCCTGTCATTTTGTGTCCTTATCATAAAGTGATCAAGAACACATGACTGCGATATTAACGGGGAGGGCCACGCGTCTCGCGGTACTCGCTACCTTCGATTCAGTTACCGTGACCTCGCAGACCGGCAGGGAGGACCATAGATGCAGTCCCCGCGTTCTGATCATTTTGTATTGAAAACACAGACCCGCGGCGAGAGACCCGATGCGCGTCCCGCTTCATCATTTTGCGTGAAAGATGGGACCGCGATATTGGCGGAGACGGCCAGAGTGTCCCCGCGCTACTCGCATCATTTGTTCTGAAGTAACAGCGACTGCATATCGCGGAAGGGCAAGCGCGGCGCCCCGCCGTTATGCATTTTGTCCTTAAAACACATAACCCGCATCTCGGCAGAGGGACCGGCCAATGCGATGTCCCGCCGCTATCATCATTTTGTTCTGAAAATACGCACTACATGCGGCGAGGACGGTAAGCATGTAAGTGCCCCGCTTTCATCATTTGTGGAAGTAACACGCGACCTGATCCGGCAGGGAGGCCAAAGCCGATGATGCAGTCCTCGTTACTGATCATTTGTGCGAAGTAGCACAGCACTGCATATTGGCAGGAGAGGCCCAGATGCGAGGCCCCGCTGTTATTGTCATTTTGTATGGAAAATACGCGACCTACATGCTGCGGGGAAGGCCAAGATGCTGTGCCCTCACTATTTCATCATTTTCATATGAAGAAACCACTGCATACCTTGAGATCAGCAGAGGGGCCCCGCCATCTGACATCATTTTGTTCTAAGTAAATGCTGCGACCCTGCATCGCGTAGGACACGCGTATAACGCAGACGCTGTATTCATCATTCATGCGAGTAGCCGCGACCGCATTTGGGCGGAACGGCCAAGATGCGTGTCCGCTACTACTGACATTTTGTTCTGAAGAATACGCGACTGCGATATCGGCAGTGACCGCCAAGCAGTCCCGCGTAAGTTCAGATTATTTTGTGCAGAAAAACGGGATCCTACATACGGCATGGGACCGGCCGTATGCAGTCCCGCATTTCATTTTCATCGGAAGTGAATACGTTACGCATCCGCGGCGAGGGCCAAGATGCGATATCCCGTAGTTATTCATCATTAAGCGGAGTAACACGGACCTTCATATTGGCGGGAGACCCGCAAAACAGTTAATTACCATCATTTTATCCGGGACACGTTACTTGATCATTTTGTATAGTAACACGCGACCTCGGATATCTCAGGAGGCCTACCGTCGTGTCCTTTGTCAAAATGATTACTTCTGAAATTCGTGACCTGCAGAAGGGAATGACCGCAGGTACGCAGTTCCACCTTTATAAAACAAAAAGCGCATTTTCACAATGCCTTATAAATAAAAAAGCGCATTTTCTAAAGTCCTTATAAAAAAATATGCACTCTCACAAAACTACAATTTCTAAAGTCGTTATAAAAATAAAATTGCATTATAACAAATTTCATATATAAAAACTACATTCTCACCAATTCCTTATAAACAAAATCAGTAGTGATTAACCAAGATAGTTTTTGATAGTTAGTAAATGACATACAATGGAACATTACCAAGCATGTTTTTCGATCAGACCAAATACTCGCATCTACGCATTTACGTGATAACGTTCTTCTTCCAGATAAAATTTTTCTACCCCAGTTCCCCGTACGCCGGTGAATTATTGGAGGATTTAAGGTCATCAATTATGTCTAGGTGCTCGGCCCACATACTATCATCAAGGTAAATAGTCTTTGCATAACATGCTCTCCATGATGAAACACTATAGTATTCACAATTAGGTAAGGAGATAAATTACGAAATCGACACGCCGCGAATGGCATGTATACAAGGATATTGATCTAATGAAACCGCCGACATAACATGTTTTTTCTTCCAAGTTGCAAATCAATAACAATTCAAATGTACAACTTGAAATTACATGCTCGCCAATGGTGTTATCAGAAATCACGCACCTGCTCAATGTCTTACTTAAAATTTTTTCTAGCACCATGGTGTGACCGGTGTCCGACCGCTTCCGATTCAACTGCCGATCATAAAACCATCCCCGCATCAATCTCCGTATGGCCTCAGTACGGAATAAATGGCAATGCCCTAGCATCTCTCAATACGCATTATACACTTCGGCTATATTGGTTGTCATAATATTGATCATGTCGGGAAAAAGCTTTGCCCACTTTGATGGGTTACCTTCCATGACATATCTATGCTAGCTTCTAATGTAGCCTCTAATTGCCTCATATGTGTATTGAAATCAACTTAAATAAGCTTTCCGCCGATAAAAAGCCATATGCACATGCTTTTTTCCAAAATGCGCTTTCACGCTGTAACCGAGATGATACATACAATTCATGATGAGCATTGGATAAACTCCTTGTAATCGCTTTCCAATCCCTTTATGTCATGGTAATGAATACAAGATCATGAATTTCACCTATGCTCCTTAAACTGTCAGAAACCAAGTGTAGGATGCTTCACTCTCAGACCGTGATGCCAAAAGCCGGAGTATATTTGTTCATTACCATCTGCAAGATCAGGATATAATTAACGCGATGCCAATATATTTTCCTTTTAAATGGGTCCCATCTACATCTACGACGCTCACATTATGAATCCAGACAATACTTTGGCCTAAAACCATGAAGAAATATAGAAAACTATTATCTTCATCCGCTGCAATACGAGTAATAGGTTCGGATTCTTCATCCCCAACATATAACACCACACCGGTAATATTTGATATGACTCTTCGGGTACCTCGATATCGTGAAGTGCATTTTCTCTGCCTCCATGCCATATCGACGTTATTTGGATACCTAACTCATTCTCAATGTCGACACTATATCCTTTCGTCTATAACACGACCAATTTCGTAGTACTTTGATTTTATATGATTTCCAATATACTTACTACTTCATGATGTTGTGGATGACATTGACGAGCTTCAGTATGTGTTTTTAATGAATACCCTAATTGCTTCGTAACTCTACATTTGGGATCCTAGTCGCACGCAAGCCATTTACAATTATCAAGCAATAATCGCACTTCAACTGCATGAACAAGATTTTTTCACCCGAACTCAAAATTTTCCTTCAATGCATATGTAGACAACTTATGTTCTGACTCCGCTTGTTTGAATATATTTGTCAGAGATTTCATCATCCTAATATATCGACGATGATCACTTGAACTTGGTTCATTTGATGAAGTTGAAAGACGATAATGATTGATAAAATCGAGCTTCACTTTTGTGACTCACTTTCATTATGAAAGGGATAATGCATACCCCTATTATCATTCAAAATAGGTGCAATAGGAGAACCAACTATCATGATACAAAAGGAATGTCAATATTCCTCACATGAAGCATTATCGTAGCATTTAATTGGTTATCATTTCCCATTATTATAAATCATATCCTCATCCAACCTAATATCCTCATTCTCATATTCATGCCATTCTCCATATGTATCATCTGTTGTATTCTACATCGAAGTTCGTGAATATTATGAAGCTCGTTGAATCATCTACAGGTTCTTCACTCTATCATGGAAATTTATCATCAACCCAACGCATTGTTATTTTCCTCACCTTCATTTTGAGGATGTCATCTTCTTCATTGCCTCTAATTCCACTGCTAACAACCACTTTATATTCAAGAAGAAAGTTTATCGCTCCCATCTCGGTAAGAAAATGGAACCGCGAAGGCATTATTCTGTTCTCCAACTCTTATATCTTCTTTGCTTCGGCCTCATAAATAATGGTGATGCATGCAACTGACAACACGAAAATACTTTTGAAAAAACACGGATATCTTCATCGTCTCTCTCCAATTGGATCCAACTTGTAACAGATCAACTATAAACTTCATTATGATCCTAAATTGCGGGTTTATGTTTGCCGTATCATATACAATTTGTAGTAGTTCATCATGTACACTTTGTTGATTAACTTTGCTTTCGCCCTCCCACCAACATACCTCCAATTTCCTTCACCATCAACCTCAACATTCCCTTAAACCCAATAACAACTACGATTTTCCTCCATTTTGAACCTACAAATACACAAAATCACTAAATCATCGTATCACCAAACATTCAGGTCCATGACTTAGCATTTCATGCAGCCTGACCGCCTATCTGCAGTCCGTCATATAGGCATGGAATTGGCCAATGGCTTCCAAGCCTTATGGCATAGGGACCGCCATTTCGCAGTCCATAATACAGGAATCGACCGCCAAACGGGCCTTATCGATCTCCGCCAAATGGCCGGGTCCGCCTTGGCATTGGACCGCCATTTGCGTCCATCATATGGAATCGGGACCGCCAAATGGTCGGCCAAGCTTACGGCATTGGACCGCCATTTGCGGTCCATCATATTGGAATTGGACCGCCAAATGGCCGTCCTCGCATTTAGCAGTCCATAAAGGCACTTCTATACCGCAAGTCCCATGGCCAAGTATCAGACATGTCCTCCATACTAATTATCATCTAATATACCATGGTTTTCTTTACTTTTTCGTCGATTTAACAAATATTCACTATTATAACAAAAAATAGATCTTACTATTTAGGTGAGTTCTTTCTTCTCCTTCTTTAAAAACAACAACAAGAGAACTCTTCTTCAATGGAATTTCTCCTTCTTCAAACGAAAAAAAGAACAGGCAGCAAAGAAAGAACATGTAAGAAGAAGAAGAAATAGAAAATAAGCGAACGAATTTAGTTTGGTATGGATATCAGAAAATCATGGGTATTTTCGTGAA
The DNA here is from genome assembly GCA_007844105.2 of Rhamnella rubrinervis. Classification (NCBI taxonomy): domain Eukaryota; kingdom Viridiplantae; phylum Streptophyta; class Magnoliopsida; order Rosales; family Rhamnaceae; genus Rhamnella; species Rhamnella rubrinervis. Next base: position 12,029,474 of record CM017574.2, on the reverse strand, counting down.
TCAATCCATATTTTACAAAGTTAAAAATGTGGGTATTTTTCCGATTTAAGTTATATTAGAGGGCATTTTCAATTTCCTTTTTTCCCTCTCTGGCCCCCAACCCCTGCCGTTTCATCTTCTTTTCAATTTTTATTTTTGCATTAATTCCTTACAGCCACCCTTTTTTTCCTTCCACAAACTTTTTATGTTTCTGCTTCCGTGGGCCCCATGTTGTCCCATTTTTGTTTTGTTTTATTTGTCAGCTACCTCCCACGTGGACCCACGCTTCTTGTTCTAAAACGGCGAGCCGTTTGGACCTGCAGAAAACCAAAAACCAGACTATGGCACAGAGACGCCGACGACTTCAAGCAGCGATTTTGGCGACTCTGACTTCCGTTTTTATGGGTGAGGTACCGTTAGATTCAGAATTTCATGGGCTACTTGAAAAGACCAATCTTGAAGCTTGATTCGCTGGGAAAAGGGTGACATAACATGGCGACGACGGGAAGAAACTTAAAACGTGGATATATTTTACGGCATATCTTCAGCAAGAGAACACTTTGATTTTGTAGACCGGAGCCCCCAAGTCTTTTAACACCAAGTTTGAAGCTTGTCTAGTTGGAATCAAGAGTGACAGCAGTCGGAATTTGGGGCTGACCGGCTTGCCAAGCAGTGATTTTTTTAGCTTTTGGCTTGGTGAGATGGGTAACGAATTTGAGTTGAGTTTTGCTTACACAGTTAAAATTGATAGAGATCCCACCGATTAGCGTGTAAGAAAGAAGAGAAATGTCAGAGCGGAACCTACCGGTCTAAAAATCCTTCGAATGCTCAAATCAATCTACCTCATCAGAAATAATATATATTATAATTGAAAAATATTTATATACCTGTATTTTTATCCAACATTGTATTTATAGGATTTAAATATTAAAGATTTAAAAAATTTTAACCGTCTGATTTATTTGATAATATTTGAAACTTTTTAAATATATTTATTATTCATAATTAATTATATTATTTATAATTAATTATAAATAATTAAATACTATTTTTATATTTTATCCACACACTATTCTCACTAATACGATAAATATGTCGAGGACAGCGGAGGAAACAGGGGAGGCAAAAAACGAAGACATGGAGAGAGATAGTAGGTCATCTTAAAATTAGACTTGTGAGTTGCAAGTTAAAGTATATTCTAGTCTATTAGCTATTCGCTTAGTTTAATATTAAAGCTTTAGCCTTCAAGTAGTCACCAGTTGTCTACCAGGTTCAGCACTACAGTGATGATCATTCAGATTTAGATAGTTTGGTCATGTGTATATTCGACTCTCTTTTCTCTCTCTAATACACAAGCAGACTAATTCTATAAATTTGAAGTTCTATGTCCAATCCTATACTGTGAATCAAATATTTACATGTGTGTGGACTATGTGTGTATGTATATATACACCCTAAAAGAAATAGCACATATATTGCATATTAGCTGAGAAGAGTCCCAAGAAAAGTGATCTGAACAAGACTTAATAAGCTTGACTGAGATTAATGAGTCGGAATACCATTTTAAATTCCTCCAGCCTCTTTCCGAAGCCAAATCTGAAACCCAATCAATAGCCTTCAGCTCTGCAAAGGACGCTGTAAGCATTGTTGTGAGCTTGGACGCCTTAAAGACAAGCTTTTAATTTTATCAGGGGAAGGCCGCCCATGCACATTCTCATCCTCAGCAATAATTGTCTCCTCCACCAACCCACATGTAATGAATTCCTCAACAACACTTTCGAATTTAGAGGATCTAGCCTGAGTTTGTACCTTTTAGGTTTACAACTATAACTCTTTTATTAAGGATTAAAGTCTCCAATGTAATTGGAACTTGGAAGAGCTAAGAACTTGAACCTTGGGTTTACATAAAAGTACCAATTTAACTAAAATTATCTAACCTAGGTAAATCAAGTCCACACAATACTAATTTGATTCTTAAACTAGGGAATAAACATCTTGAACATAAAGAAGTTGCTTGAAAATTAATTGAGCTAGATAATATGTCTATATATATATATATATATATATATATATATCATAAAGTTGATGTGGTACTAGGAGGTACTTCCGCTGAGCTTGGAGAAGACAAGAAAGGCTTTGGTGGAATCTGCAAGAGTTCTACACTTCCTTGCAACATCTCAATCACTTTACTCATAGATGGTCTATCTGATGGGTTTGTTTGAATGCACCACAAACCAACTAAAACCATCTTTCTTGCAATTTCATCTTCTTCTGTCGTCACCAAACCATGTAATCCTAGATTTCTACCACGCTCGATCTGATTATAAATCCAATGTGGAAAATATATCGCGCTTGTCCGACTAACTCCAGCTTTGATGTTTTTCTTCCTCCAACCATCTCTAGAATCATCATTCCGTAGCTATATACATCGGACTTGTGAGAAACTCCTCCAAAGTTTCTACAAAACACTTCAGGAGCTATGTATCCTATTGTTCCTCGAGCAGCCATTGTTGATATAATACTCTCCTCCTCCATGCAAAGTTTAGATAGTCCGAAATCCGAAATTTTGGGCCAAAATCTTCATCCAAGAGGATGTTATGTGGCTTAATGTCAAAGTGTAGTATTCTTGTGCTGCAACCACGGTGCAGATATTCGAGTCCTCGAGCTATCCCTGTTGCGATTTGGAGTAGCTTTTCCCATCCCAAGTTTGGAGTAGTTTTCAAAGGATTGTCATTGTATATGAACTTTTCAAGTGATCCATTGGGCATGAACTCATAAATGAGAGCTCTTTGCTGCCTTCTACGCAAAATCCTAAAAGAGTGACAATGTTGACATGAGAAGTTCTACTAATGCTTGCAACCTCGTTAATAAATTCTTCACCATTCCCTTTGATTGTATTGAGGACCTTCACAGCCACAAGACGCCCATCGAGTAGTTTTCCTTTGTAAACACCACCATAACCTCCTTGACCTAATTTCTCTTGGAATGATAAGGTCATTTTCTTGATATCGGAGAATCTATACCGTTTTAGTTGAAGAAGTCCAAAACCTCTAATGAAACTTTCAACTTGTACTTCATCACTTGTTTTCCAAAATTTTGTTGTGCAGGTCATTAATTTCGTCCTATAGTAGCAACAAAAAGTACAGATCATCAGCAACACTCCAACTACAGTAGCACCAACACCTGTATGATAAATCAAAGAGATGATTAAGGTGTTAGTAGTAAATATATATTACTTTTACAAATCATAAAGTAACACTACAGTTAGAATGAATGAGAACAGAAGAAATTAAACTAACCCCAAACCCAAAAAGGCTTTAACGAAAATTCTTCACCAGAACTTGATATTACTTGGAATCAAAAGAAATTTAAACACCTTAAAACTATAACTCTCAAAGTAATTGAATAAGCTTCTAGTCTAGCCAGTTGGGAAGAGTAAAATCACATTCAGGTAAGGAACAAATGGGAGAAAGAATTAAATTATGATAATTAGTATATTACCTATTACAATCTTGCTTCTCCAATTAGTACTACTTCCAGCAATAGTAAATTAGTAATCAGAAATAGCACAAAGTCTTAAAACATTAGTGAACAATATCAATTGTAATGTTCTAAACCTAACGTTTCGGTCCCACTTTGAAACTAAAACTCTTGTTTAATAATATTAGACTAAAGGGTTATTTTGAGTTTGATTACTAAAATAAAAAGTTTGCCTACAAAGAGAGTAACTATGCATGCATAATTGCATATATAACATGCGAACAGAACAATGGATCTGAGGTTTTGTCACGGCAATAGGAAAGAAACGTGTAAGTACTGTAATTACTAACACCTAATTTAAGATTCAATCCTCAAGAGGACAGATTGATAAAGGAGCAGGTGGTTTTCTTTTGCGGGTTGATAGATACATAAGTTCAAGCACATTATAACAACATCAGCAGAAGCTACAACAGCTCAGTATATTGAAAATTTATTAAGTAGCAGCTGGTTAGATGGATGAAAGCATCATGTAATTAGAAATATAAAAACACAAACAAACAAAGAACAATATATGAGACATAAATTTAGTATATTACCTATGATGATCTTGGTTCTCCAACCAATTCCATTTCTGTAAAGAATCATTGAAACCGAGTATTAGAAAATTTTAACATCGGCATGAATTTTAACTGGAAGCTTTAAAACCAGAAAATTATTCTACAATATAAATCAGTCTAAATTTGCCCCATTTTGTTTTTGCTTCATAGAAAATCTCAAGTCCAAAACAAGATCCACTTAAACCACATTGAACAGGATGACATTTAACAGACGGAGTGCATCACAGAGTGCATACATGATTACCTAATCGTCCCAGAAAAGGGTTAAAAACTATTAACCTAGAAAAGTTATACAAGGTTTATACTTCAAACATTGGTAGTAGGCCGAGAAGCTACAGGGAAAAACACCTAGGAATCAGCATAAACGAGCCCCATCTCGTAACTAAAGAGAGTCCCGCAGGTTGTGAAACCTTGTTCCATACTAAAATTTCTTACAGGCTTAAACTTAATAAAACAGTAATAGATTTAAACGAAAATTTCCACAAAATTTACCGTCATCACAGGTTTTCACATGAGGCCGATCACGGCAAAAACAAACGAATTCATTATTATCGTACCCACAGCGTCCACCACTTCCTTGGCAATTGCTGCAACCATTTGCAGCCCAATACAAAAGCAACCCCATCTTCAAGATTTCAACATAAGTCATGTCCAAAAAGCTAGCGAAGCTCACATCTTCAGCCATATCTACAGCCACATCAAATGAAGACTGACACCAGTTTAAGGCTGGTGGTATTGCTAGCACAGTCAACTGGAAATGTATAAATTGACTCTGGGAGTTCTGAAGAACAATTGTATAAAAAGGAGAAATTAACGTGGTCAGAACTGTACTGGAATGGAGTTCTATCCGCTGAGGTTGTATCTAGGGGTTGGGCAGTCATCATCATCATTGTAAAAGCAGCATTGGCCACGAGAAGCGAATGGTTTGAGTAGAATATTTCTTTGATAATATAATCATGATTGGAAATTGTGAGAATTGGGTTTTGTGGGTGCAATTAATCTGAAAGTTGGGGTATCCACAATAAGATTCTTGTTGATGAGAAACCCGAAAAGGTAGCTTATGTTTGGGCCATTTCATTGTTTGAGGGTGCAGGCTTTGAATTTAAGGTCTAGAGCAAGATTTTTTGTGCAGAGAAAGTGAAGAAGATGTTGAAGATGAAAATATGAGAGTGCAGTTTGGGGATGTTTTGGCTATACATTTGGAATGGAAGAGAAAGAAGGAAACAGAGAGAGAAAACAGAAGCAAAGATTAATTTTGGAAGGAACCATGCAGAAAATTATATATAGTTGTTATTGCTTGGTGTAAAAGTCTACTGAGCTTGGAAGTTTTACCATGCATGTGTTAGTGGCGACTTTTCTTTGCTATTCATCACAAAGGTCAATATGAGTCATAGGTCAATATAGGTCATCAGTGTATGCCTTTGATCCTGTTATGAGTCTATACGAACATAAAGGTTCAGGGTTTTTCTGTGTTTATTTACTCAATGATTTATCACTACAAGTAGTACTACAACATTATTAAATTGAATTCCATGAACGGTCTAGTTATACGTGTGGGCTACTCTTACTTATCTACTAAATATGTCGAGCACAATGGAGAAAACAGGGAAGGCAAGAAACAGAGACATGGAGAGAGAGAGAGTAGGTCATCTTAAAATTAAACTTCCGAGTTGCAAGTTAAAGTTTATTCTAGTCTATTAGCTATTTGCTTAGTTTAATATTAAAGCTTTATCCTTCAAGTAGTCACCGGTTGACTACCGGTCCGAACTACAGTGATGATCATTCAGATTTAGATAGTTTGGTCATGTATATATTCGACTCTCTTTTCTCTCTAATACACAAGCAGACTAATTCTATAAATTTGATGTTCTATGTCCAGTCCTATATCGTGAATCAAATATTTACATGTGTGTCTAGACTATGTGTGTATATATACACCCTAAAAGAAAGGAAAATTAATAAAAATACCCACGTAGTCAATTTAAATTTCTCAAACCTTGTAAAATATATCTAAACTACTCCTTCTACCTTTACTCCTACTTTTACTATATTGTAGACTTGTAAAACAGTAGGTCCGATGGACTTTTGCAGGTCCAAATTCTATAAAGTTTGTATTGTAAATTTGGATCTGTAAAATGACAGATCCACCCAAAAGTTTGCAATGCAAATTTAAACTTACAAGATTCTCATTTAGGTTTTGAAACCTTGTTCTATATTGGAATTTCTTACGGCATAAACTTAAAAAGCAGCAATAGATTTAAACAGAATTCCCACAAAATTTACCGTCATCACATGTTTTCACATGAAATGATCGGGACAAAACAAACGAATTCACATTATCTAACCACAACGTCCACCACTTCTTTGGAAATTGCTACAACCACGCAGCCCAATTCAAAAGGAACCCATCTTCGAGATTTCAACAACTCATGTCCAACAAGCTAGTGAAGCTCACATCTTCAGCCATATCCATAGCCACATCAATGAAGACTGACACCGTAAGGAATAACTTATTTTCTCTAACGCTCATTGTAGAAAGAGCAAAGGAATGGTTGGTGGTATTTACGACGGTCACCGGAAATGGATAAATTGACTTTGGGGGGTTTGGATGAACAATTATAGAAAAAGAAGAAATCAATGTGGTTAGAACGGTATAGGGAGTTTCTATCCAGGCTAAGGTTGTGTCTAGGAGCTGGGCAATCATCGTCGTCATTGTAGGCCTTGGCCTTACAGAAGAGAATGGTTTGAGTAGAACATTTCTTTGATGATATAACCGATTGGAAATTGTGAGTTGGATTTTGTGGGTGTAATTAATATGAAAGATGGATATCCACAATAAGATCCTTGTTGATGAGAAACCTAGAAAGGGCAGCTTATTGTCACGGACTTGTTAAAAACCTCCAAGCCGTGCGGCTTTAGTTGCTTGTTTTGACCATCTGAAGCAGCTAAGTAAGCCTTTTTGCCAACACAAAAAGAGAAAGCTAAGCAACAAGCAAGAACTTAAAGAGAGAGTCTCAACTAGAGAGAGAATGGGAGAATGCAAATGTATTCCTTAATACTTGGGTGGTTTGGCAAATGAAGCCTCCCTTATTTATAAGCTTATAACAAACGATCTAACGGTTATAATACAATTGATCCTATGGTGAAGATCGAGTTTTAGAATCCTCTACCAAATGCTATACAACTAGCTTGACAACTAAGCAAGTACTAGAGTCTTCAGAAGGCTCTACACAATTCAGAGAATTTCGCATGCTTTTGTCTAAGTGTAGGAAAAATGCCTCCAACTTTATGATGAAATACCGAGCTGACATTCTCCCCACTCATGCCATCGGCGTCCCGCCGACTTCAAATATGGAACCCTTTGACATGATCCCCAATGTGTAGTTGTGGGTTCTCAACTCGCTTCACCTTCGGTCGCCCCTTCGCCTTATGAAGTACTTATGACTCGAATGATTTTTCCTCCCGCCGACAATTGCCCTTGTCATAAATGCTTGTCGCGTCTCGGTTTTCCTGAACATAAGGTCTCCAACATGTTTTCGCCTGTGCCCCCATTGGTCCATTCTCTTGGTTGTCTTTCGCGGGTAGGACCTTGCCAAGTCCACGCGGCTCAATCCTATTCTGACAATTTTGAAAGTGGATGACCTTCGCTTGGTAGTCGCAACAATGGTATGGTGAGTCGTAGGTTGTTGCTTTGGATGCCACATCCATTTGGTGTCGTGGCATGCTTTGCTATCGAACCTATTCGCATGTGACCGTATTACCTCTCGATATGAAGAATTCCATCTTCGACCCAAATTAGCTCCGTTTTGCTTTCCATGACTGAGCGTCGATGTCACTTTACTTTGGCATCATGCTCCATGTTCTCCTTGAATATTTCCCCTTGGAGCTCACTTATCGACGCCAATTCGACCTTTCTACTCGATGTGTTGGAAACTACATTGCTCGTAGACCGCTTGTCCCGAGCTCTGATCCACCTCACCATTGGTGGAAACTCCTTTGGTAGTTCGGATGGTATGACATCTTTGACCTCTTCAAAGATTTTTGCTCATGTCTCGGTATTTCAGAGTGTTCACCTCTTATAAAGGGTGGCAATGTGTTTGGCATGGCTCCTTCAACCTCCTTCCAGTTGAATGGTGGAGAGTTTGGTGTTGCAGCTTGGTTTCGCCATGGTTGGAATCATGCATGTACTCCCTATAAATTGTAATTAATTATTAAATTAATTAAATTATATATAATTTAAAAGAAAAAAAATAAAAAATAAAAATAAAAAACCAATTGTGTTGCGAAGGGCAGTCATAGCGTTTGGGCCATTCCCACATGCTTGAAGTGAGCAGGCCTTGAATTTAGGGTCTAGAGCAAGAGTTGGTTGTGCAGAGAAAGTGCGGCCCTTGATGAACACATTCTTAAGTTTTTAGCTGTATTTCTCCCTTGGAACGTTGACATGTTCAACGCAGACGTGGCAAGATTCAGGTCAACAAGTTTGGATGATCAACGACGCTATAGGTTTCGCACTGGTCAAAGAAAGGGTGCACACTTTGAGCTTCCCATTCAAAATTTAAAATAATCCTATACCTAAGAAATAGCAAATTAAGAGAGCTCAAAAGTTTAATTAGAAAAACAAGTACCGTTCTAGTCCCTAACCACAGTTTGCAAATAATTGAATGAAAACCACTTCACAAATAATGCAAATTGGCTAAAGAATGATTTTGATGAACTGCAGAAACTCAACAACAAGTAAAACACCCAGAAAACTAAATAAAGAACAAGCATACGTACTATGGTGGAGACAGTGCAATGGATCTGGGTATTCGTCACGGCAATAGCAAAGAAATGAGTCAGTAGGGTTGACTCCGCAGCTACCACCTGATCTCTCGCAAGCTTCACAACCCCCACTGTTGTAAATGTAAACTACCTCAAACCCTCCATTCAAAACTTCCTTAACTTGATCGTTTCCACTTTCATGGCTTAGTAATTTGTCGAGGGCAGTCGAAAAACTGGGACTTGAAAGTACGACCGCATACTGGGATATGTGGTCGGAAACTGACCGGCACATAATCGTATGCGAAATAGTAAACAGTCTCGTTGTTTTCACCACCGGCGCCGCACGTAAAGTTCTTCACATTTAACTGGAATCCGTCAGGAGGAGGTTGTATCACAGGGCAGTCATAACTTAAAGTCAAGTTTCGAACAGCTGTTAGTGGTGGGTAATCGAAGATTGTGTAATTCAAAGTGGTGTTTTTAATAAGACCATTTGAAAAACAAAGATCACTATTTTCCCAAATATCCAATCTTGCAATAATCATTCTCCTTCTGGATTGGTCAATGCTCTGAACCCGGAACTCTTGCCCTGTCATATTCAAAACTGGGTTTCGTTTTCTCTGCATTCAAGCTTGAATGATTGGTGACCACAGAAATCGGGTCTGTTGCCCCCCAGAAAGGGTACGATATGTCTTTTAAATCGCCACACTCAAATTTACTACTGCAGGCGATAAACCGTTCTTCATACTCGTCGTTGTTGCAGAGAACAAATGATGGGACGGTGGCGGAGAAGAAGATGAAGAAGACGGTTATGAGGGGTTTTAGAATCGAGGATGATGAATCCATAATTAAAAGGCTCTTCTCATGGAGGAGATAGAAATGAGAGAGTCTGATCAATGACGGAATACTGTTTTATAAAAAAAAAAAAAAAACACTGTCAAACAAATGAAAGAGATTGGCCAATGGCTCGGTTTCATAATTTAATTTGGCAAAGACAAGTTGGGCATCAGGAGCTTGTATCACCGGGCAGATAACTAAAGGAGATCAATAAACAAGAAACTGACTCGCTTCATTTTTATATAAGTTTATACAAATGAAACAACATATTGTTTCCTGAAAAGAGTAAGAAAGCTCGTCTTTATATTTTCAAATGAAACAACATATTGGTTTCCTGGAAAGCAGTTAGAAAGCCCATGTTGTTTAGATTTTCAAAGTGGTACTCCAGTACCACACGGTTGAAGTAAAGCTACCAACAAGACAGTGAAAGGGCTTGACCATTCTTATATTCCCCTCTATCAAGTAAGAGTGATTCAGTTTTTGTTAAAAAAGGGTGATTCAGTTTCAATTTCACACTATTATTGTGGCTTTTGCTTTCCTAAAATGTAACCATGCATGCGTTACATGCAGTGACGACTTTTCTTTGCCATTTGTCACAACGGTCAATACGGGTCATCAATGTACGAAGGCCAAGTCATCAGTGTATGCCTTTGATCCTGTCATGAGTCTGAGGTTCAGGGTTTTTCCTGAGTTTATTTACTCTGAATGAATTATCACTACAAGTAGTACTACATCATTATTAAATTGAATTCCATGAAGGGTGTAGTTATACTTGTGGGCTACTCTTACTGATCTGATAGATATGTCGAGCGAAATGGAGGAAACAGGGAAGGCAAAAACAGAGACATGGACAGAGAGAGAGAGAGAGAGTGGGTCATCTTAAAATTAGACTGGCGAGTTTTAAGTTAAGTTTTATTCTAGTCTATTAGCTATTTGCTTAGTTTAATATTAAAGCTTTATCCTTCAAGTAGTCACCAGTTGACTACCAGGTTCAGCACTACAGTGATGATCATTTAGATTTAGCTAGTTTGGTCATGTATATATTCGACTCTCTTTTCTCTCTCTAATACACAAGCACTAATTCTATAAATTTGAAGTTCTATGTCCAGTCCTATACTGTGAATCAAATATTTACATGTGTGTGTGTGGACTATGTATATATACACACCCTAAAAGAAACAGCACAAATATTGCATATTAGCTGACAAGAGTCTAGCAAAAGAAAATGAAGAATGGTATAGAAGAATTATAGTAGTAAAATAGGGACCTAGCCAGAGTTTGTACATTTTAGGTTTGCAGCTAAAACTCTTATTGTGGATTAAAGTCTCTAGTGTAATTGGAAGAGCTTCGAATTGTTGGCCTTGGGAAACAAGGAATAAACATTGGGTTTACACATTAGTATGAGAAGGGCATATAAATTATCTTAAACTAAAGGAGATCAATAAAGAATAGGCTTGTAAACCATTTCCCAAGAGGGACATGCAGATCATGGTTTATAAAACACTTACCTTTAAATAAAAATTCTATGTTATAGGTTTCACCATAGCTTTGAGAAGTGCATGATTTCACTGCAAGCAATCATAACATTCATGAAATAACATAATTGAGTTCGTAATATTGTCAATTCCATGCACTCATTGGACTTCACTGGAAAAGAAATCTTAATCAATAGTCTTTAACCCATTTTCAGGAACCAATCTTTTGTTGTTAATCATAGATGCTTACCCTCATTGACAGACCCCAGCTATAATTACTTAACTTTTTAATGTTGATCTTGGAAGAAATTTCCAAAACCACTTTGACGGATAGCAGATCACCAGGAACAATATTGTTTGACAAATAAATTTATATATCATACACAAGCAATTGGGCAAGGCCACCTTTGCCCAAGGCCTGTAAAAATCTGCGGGCTCATAAGAAATTAAAATTGTTTATATTTATTTATCTATTAAAAATTATGATTCTACGGAATATTTTTTATTTTGAAAAAATAATATTCTAAGTGTATCTCCAATATATTTATAGTTAATAAATATTAATTCGACAATCAAAACATGTTGTCGTTTAAATTTTTTTCATTTTAATCAAGAAAAGGGGTTAAAGAGTCAAAGACCCAAACAAAACTACAATATCTGCGTGAGGGTACATAGTATCTTTCATACTATCCTTACAAATCATCTTTCAAATTTGACTAACATTACTGTGAGCTTTATCAAGAAAATATATGTTGGGTAGATCATTTGCTGAAATAATAATAAAAGAAATTTAATAAAACTTGTCCAGCAAATATGATTTTATTTTTATTTTTAAAATTTATTGGAGATCAAAAGGGTTTTCGTTTTGGCAATCTCAAGCCTTGTTTTCCACAGAATTAAAGTTTGTTGCCTCCCAAAGGTACAAGATGTCAATATTTGAGCGTGCCACATTGATAGGTACAAGCATAAGCACCGTATTAGACTGAATGAATATATAGATTGAGAAACCAATTATGATGTGTATAAATGATGGGAAAGATAATCACCCTTCATTCAAAACGAGAATATTAGATGATGGAGAAGGATGGGCTATGACAGCAAATTAACATATCATATGGTCAACTTGACAGTAATAACAGTGGTAGTGATGGATGACTGCAGACAGACAAAACATAAAATGGTTGGATGGTGAAGCATTTATATGGGGATATATGCCAATATGGATCATTTTATGCGCCTTTTTCTTTGACGCTACTGAGTCTAAATGTATTTTTATGCGTCAATGTTATCAAACTAAGTATTTTGAATGAATAATTACCAGTAAAAAGCAACATTATCAAGTTGGATTTGATTAAGGGTCTAGTTACACTTTACTCGGATGGCTTGTGGCAATTGGGAAATGGGAGTACGCATGGGATCAATGAAGAGAACAGAATAGCAAGAAACAGAGGGACTGCATAGCATCTAAAATGTACACTTTGTAAATGCAATTTACATGTAAAAGTGTATTGTTTATGTACCCAACGTAATTCATGCCTAATGGCAAATCCAGATTATGTACAGGAAGATACTGTTTGTTGATTTGCCAATAACTAATTTTTTTTTAATCCTTTTGCATGTTGAAGAGGAAAAACTGTATTTGAAAATGAGCTTTTAAATTAAACACACATCTTATTTCCGCAAACCATAACATTTGACAATCTTATAAAAAGTGAGAGTACTCCTAAGGCCTAAGAGGGATTAATTTCCAACTTATTTATCATACATATGCATACATTTGCAATTGCATGGACATGCATCAACTTTCGATGTCATTATCGAAGACCATGCGATTTTAAATCACCATCAGAAGAAGACTCAGAAATGTCAGGCTGGATTTGCAGGGTGCTGAAATATGGTGAATGTAGCTGCCAATTATCGCTCATGCATTCCACCATTTGTGAGTTGCTAGGTAGGTACAGGCTTTGCTCATACGCACTACTACTTCTTAGCATTGCCTGGGGATGATTAGGATACTGATCATCCACAATTTCATGACCTTGTGTTAACAGGGCAGTCTCATTCACATTTGCATTTTCAATCTCCTCTAGGGTATTCCAGTTTGCGTAAGCTTCTCTTACCAAATTCTCAATGCAAGCCTACAAAAACACATTGAAAAAACATTTATTATAAGTCAAAACTGTCACATTCTTATAAGTTCAATTTCACTTTAAAAATAAGTTTAGAGTGTGCATAAATTTACCCTATTCATGTTGCTCATTTCCCGGATAGGATAGATTTGGCCATTGATTTCAGCCTTCAGAACTTGGCATATGGGATTAAAGTAGACAGTGAAGTGCTGGCCATGAAAAACGTAGCTCTTGCTGCCCATTTCGCAGGTTTTAGCATGCTTTAGTGTCACTTCCCACATTTTCTCCGACATCCCAATACCTAAAGTCTGATTTTTTTAATTTTTATTTTCATTGTCAAAAACATTAAAACACAGATTATTAGTTTAATTAATAGCATGAAATTAAATACGTAAACTGGGAATTGAAATAAGGTGTTAATTAAATTAAATTATACCCTTCTAAGCTTAGCTGGGTCGACAACGGACAACTTTAAGAAGTCTTGGACAGTGTTAATGGCCTCGGAGGACAGCTTTTTGTGAAAAGCTCCATCTTTCCCAATCTTCTCTAGCCTCCATACCTCGTCCTCCAACCTTGGTGGGTAATGCTTCTTGTACACTTCATCAATATTTAATTAGAATTAATCAAATAATTAGTGCTACAGATTTAAAGAGGTTAAAAATAATTCAATTAAAAAAGTAATTCAAAGATGATTACTTTAATTGAACAGACAGATAAGATAAATATGACATTTGACTGCATGTGATTAACTAGATGTAATAAAGTTATGCTTCAAAAAAGCAACACAAAATTTTGCACTTTTTCATGTGAAGTGCTTCTTTAATTTGCTTTGACCAAAGAATGAAGCCGGCTAAGCGCGTTATGAAATAAAACTAACGGAATATGACAAGAACAAAATGGAAAATAAATGAAAAGGCCTATATATACATATATATATATATATGTATGTATATATATATATATGTATGTATATATATATATATGTATGTATATATATATATGTATGTATGGACCACACATAAATAAGCAATTGTAGGAGACTATAATTTAGCAGGTAGATAAGTACAAAACACTTGGCGCTGTTTGTTGACTGAGAGTATGAAAGATAGGGACACATCAGGAGCTCTAAAGGTGCAACTATGATTTGGAAGCTAATTGTTTTTCTAATTTTTAAAAGGGATTGAAAAATATTTCATTGATTAATTTGTTACTTCTAAAATAAAAAAAAAAACTTTAGTTATTATTAATTATGATGAATATTAGCCACTGGCTAGAGGAGGGATCACGATAAGTTGTACGATGATGGGTCCCATACGATCAAAATTCAATTATCATCATGTGAATAAATTATCATGTCATTTATTGGCATTTATAACAAAATAATTTTCTACTAAATAAATTGTTATGTGTATCTATATATATAGATATAATTAATTAATTAATTGATTAATTAATTAATTAATTAATTGATTAGCAATAACATTGTTTTCCGTACATGTTCAATTTTTTTTTCCAAGTGCACATATTTAGTGGACAAAATATGCTTTCTTTCATAAAACTGCTAGTACAAGTAAATCAAATTTATTTCTGATAGATTTTACTTTTGAAGTGTTGAGATGTTTTATGCTTCTAAAAGTATATTTATTTTTTCTACAATTCACAAAACACTAGTGTATATATATATACATACATATATATATATATATATATATATATATATATATATATAAAAGTGTGTGCGTGTTTGTGTGTATGGTACTACAACACATAATACCCCCTATACGTGATAAATAACTTTGACCAGGACCTAGTCCGCAAACCTTAGTTTAACAACCATGAACTTGACCTAAAATGGTGTACATATATGCATGAATTTAAAAGATAAGGCTAGTTGTATATATATATAAATGAAACAAGTGGTTGATATTTTTAACCTTATATATAAATTGATTTCAATAAATCAAGCTATTTATAATTAAGAAAAGATGCAATGAAGCAAACACCATGTGTGAGAAGATTCTCTTCATCTTGTTTTAATTATAAAAGAGTAATGTTTGATGAACAATTAAATAATCAATAGTGACGTAAAAGACGAGTTTGATCATGATCATTACAGGGACACTTTGACTGAAGACCGTAATATATATATAAGATTTTTCTTTCTGTGTTGAAAAGTAACATGATTCTTCGTTCATGTACTTAAATAGTTTGAAAATAGACTAGTAGTTGATCATAATTTTGTATCTATGTATATATCTAGTCTAGCCTGAATCAAAAGGAATATATATCTCTTCGAATATGTTCTTTATAAATTATTAATTAAAGTACTGATATATATAAATCATTATTTCATGCTAAATTTTTAACTTTCCAATAATAGAATAAAACAGTACTACTATATATAGCATTCATAGAGTTATGTTGAAATGTAGATCAGTTTGTGAATCTTAATTAATGAATACTAAGCACGAATTAATTTGTGAATCTTAATAAATGAATACTAAGCATGAATTAATAAAGCAAATAAGGAGAAGATTCTGTAACTTACATTCTCCACGATGATCTTTAACAACAAAAGCATCAGTCATGGCTTCACGAATCCTCAAACCCTGAGTGTTTGTCCCCGGAACCACTCTTGCACCGAGCCGAAACTTCCTGCTCCGAATCCAACTCGAATTGTCGGTGAACTCGATATCTCCGATCACTCCCGACCCGTCTCTCACTGTGATATTTAGGTCTCCGGTGAGCAACGGTCGCTTGCCTGTCCTCTCTTTCACTATGCTGTTTTTAAATTCTTCACTACTCCAAAAGTAGTCTTCCCTCTGCGGGAAGTCACCGTCCAAAACTATAATCTCTACTTTGATTGTGTGTGAGAGAGTTATTGGCATCATGTGGTGGCTGTTTTTGTCCACAACAAGGATTCGAAGTGGATTGTTGTCAACGTCCACTATTTTGCTTCCTGTGAATATTGGTAGTGAAAGGTTCTTGCTAAAGCATAGTTGTAAGCTTGAAGGTTCAAGTGCTTGGATTCTCAAAGAAGGTGACCTAGAAATGGACCTAGAGCATCGTCTCAGAACATGTTCCACCTCTTCATTAATCTGAAAACATGAATAAGGACAACCATTAGGCCTTCTATATATCAAATTTTTCCAAACTAATTATCTAGGGTTTAATATTATTGGTGCAAATATACAAATTAATAATATACAAGTATAACATGTATATGCACATAATTTTATGTAACAAAAGTTATTTCAAATTAAGATTACGTCCTTAAACATGCCTTACGAAAAATGAAAACATATCATATACATATAAGTACACATAGAATATTGGATACTTTAGAAGCTTCTTGGGCATAATATAACATACCACTCTTCTAAGTAGAGGTTCCAAGGATGAGAAAAGGTTCTGCAAAGAGTTCACCATGACTACTTCTCCAATAACACTGCAAAGAAACCAATGATCACAGGTTAATCACAAGAAATTAACTGTAGCTAGTTGTATATTTATATACATATATATATAGCTAAAAGTGCAATATGCGAAAGCAGTTAAATTTGTCTAGCATCTAATATGCTAAAAAGGCAATCGTGCATCTAATATGCTAAAAAACGCAGGCAATCATGTGGGTGTGCATATATAGAATCAACCCTCATGAATTAATACATACGAAGCAAAAAGTAGGTCTGGGTTTCATGCGTTTCTCAGGTGGAAGATCTTGGTCGTTGGATTCTGCTTCATTTAAAAAGCGCTTCGCAGCCATTTTTCTCTAATTTAATTGAAAATAAAGCAGATCACAAAGAGAGAGATCAGCGGAGAGAGTAATTTTGGAGGTTGAAGAAGAGGGTTAAGACGGCACAGCTTATCTATTAGTTTTTTTAAGAGTGGGAAGGATGTTAAATATATATATTTATAAACATAAGAAAATAATATTTTTTAAAAAAATGAAGGTTCATGGAACGTCAAAGGAAACATCTGGGTAAGTAAAGCACCATGATGATCTATGGACTGTGATGCAAGACTTTGACGTCAACATCCTATTTCTAACCAAAAGTCAGCCTAAACTCTCTCTCTCTGTCTGATCTATCTATTTACTTGCATATGCATGGTTATGGACCCACTGACAGCAAAATCTGACGGCTAAAATGCAAAGTTGATATAGAGATTGAAAACACAGGAACCACTAGATCTATGGAAAATCTATAGGCTCTGCGTATTCGTGGGCATTACGAACTCTAGCTAAAGAAGTAAAGTCTGGTCTAGTACTGCATTTCCCAGAAGGATCAAGTTTGTGTAGGACCCATATAAAGTATAATTAGGTGAATATAATTTGACAATCTATTTTTTATTTGTCTATATTTATATTTATATGTTCGATAGAAAAAGCTAATTTTATCACATAAATCAACTGTTTCAATGTGACGTGTATGGATTTGAAAGAAAAAAGTGGTTTGTGTCTGCAACTTGGATATTAATTTATTTTGCTATCCTTAAAAAGTATTAATTTTTTAAAAAAACGACGTGCTTGAATTTCTTGCTTTTTAAAATAATAACAAACTATTTAGATACCAATTAGGACATGATCTAAATTATAATTTTTAGTACTTTATAACCCTTACATTCTTAACTTGCACATCCCTACCAAACTATTATATGAGCTGTTTTAGTTTATTTTTAGTCAAAAGTAATGAATGAATACACGTGTCCTCAAAGACAATTTGGGAGACAATTATCCTCTTCATATCAAATTTATATGGTATATATATATATATATATATATAATTTTCTAAGCTATATAATTTATATATGTTAAATTCATCGATTCCATCTCTATTATAACTCATGGTATATGAGCCATATTATTTATAAATTGGCCAATTTCACATTTACATACACACAAACACGTATAAATGTGAAAGCACCAGACCTCACTGCAAAGTACAAAGCTAGCACCGCCAATTTAGTCTTTAGTTTAATCAATCTTTTAAGTGTGAGTAAACAGTTGCAGAGAAAAAACATCATCTCCTACTCTACCTAACCCCCCAACACCCACATATTATTATATCTCTTTAATTTTGGGAATCGATAATATCACATTTCTTTTATGTTATGATAAGGATGTGTACGTATATACGTATAGTGGCCTACAAGGACAAGACGGTGACTGTGTGTGTGAAAGCAAGATAAACTAACGCCGATGGAAGCTTGGCTGCAGTTTCCCAGGCAGTGTGGGACATCATATGTAGCTGTGTGGCTCTCCCACATGTTACCAAAATTGTGATCACAAAAACTCCAAATTTAATACAATGCATACGCGTCGTTGTTGCCCATTGGAGGTTAGTGAGTTTGTCATTGTATTAATCTTCAATGAAAAAATTGAAAGCAACCAGAAACCCTTTCTATTGTTATACACACACACACACACACACACACACACACACATATATATATATTATATTATCCAAGGATTTGACCCATCAATGTACGTATATATCTTTTGTATATATATGGTAGTGAGTTGATAAAGTATGCTATAAAATTTCTCATCTTGCAAGGCTTAAGGGTCGAAAAATTTATTATAGTATCTTTAATTGATTGGTGAGCAAATATTGTAAGTAAGTCCGAACTTATATTAATTATCAAAAAAAAAGTCCAAACTTATATTAATTCGATTTGTTTGTTAGTGTTGACTTTGTATTTATATATGTATGCTTCTTTATGTACGTCTCTGAACCTTTATAGGTTAGCCTGATGTTTATATATACATAATATTATAGATTTGAATATCTTGGAGATAATTTTGTACCAATAAAAAGGTACTCAAAATTCTATCTAGCTGGACTTCAAATTCTATTGCAGTTTAAGCCGGCCATTTCAATTACAAATAATTAATTACCGCCTTTAATTTGTCTATTTTGAAACAATTTAATCTTTTAAAGATGATTGGCTCTTCAACTTTAACTAAACTCTCATTGGTCTTGACAAATATATTTGTTGCATTCAATTAATATATAATACTAAAGACAAAAATTTCCCATGTTAATTACAATGATCGAATTGTTTAATTACTATTATATTATTATTATAATTTCAACACTACTAATATTGGAGAAGCACTTAAACCTAATTAACCATAAAAAAAAATCCTCCTTGTCCATTTGAAGAGAGCTCGCACGAACTTAATTTTAAATAATTCTTTATGTCCTATTTTCTTGTTTACCTTTCGTTTATTTATTTATTTATTTTTTTAAGGAGCCAAAAATAATAATAAAAGAAGATATATACATATATTTTTCAAATTTACAAATAATAATTAGAAGAAGAAATTAAGAATATATATACAGCTGATATTCTGGATTATGATATGTTGAGCTACAGTAAAAATAAAATTGATCAATTTATTCAGATTCAATAAAAATAAATAAAAGAGTAATAAATATTATATATTTATATTTTTATCTATACCTAATAAAATAAAATAGCACGTGACTTTAACTCAGTTTGTATGAGCTACATAATTCAAAATAATATATATATATATATATATATATATATATATAGACTATTAATGTATAGTGTGAGGAAGAAAATTTAGTAGTGCCATTGATTGCAAAAGGTCATACACCTCTCGTAGAGAGTAAAACAGAGAGTATTAATGTTAAAGCCCCACTCTATACCTCTTATCCTATTCTAGAAGATACATAAAAAAATTTGCACATCAAAAGGCCTACAAGCAATTTCGGCTTGACTTACATTTGGAAATGCTTATTTTGTCCTCCACTTTCATAGACACTAATTATGAGGAAGAATAAAAAAATGACTTTCTCAAATTTATGTTGAAAATGAAAATGACATTGGGTTTTATGCATATATATAAAAATTTTAAAAATTAACTATATATATATATATGTTCATTTCTCAATAATATACATGTCAGAGAATGTAATCATAAGAAAATAGTAAGACAAATTAATGACAATTTAACTTGTAACACTGTCTCATATATGTGAATTATGTTGTTATAAAATAAACAAAATAAACGAAAACAATAATTTAACAATGTTAATGAACAACATGAAATAGCACTTGATGTTATGCAAAACCAGCCTTGAGATTTTAGAGGCCCTAGGCCAAGTTTTTGTGGGGAGTCTTTTATAAATATTTGAAAAATAACTGATGATTTTATTAAATAAAAATACTCAAAGTTAACTTTTGTGAGTACATATACCTAAATACCATCGATGCCAAACCCCTTGCCAGAGCTGAATAAGAGAGTTCGTTTTATTACTCTTTTTTCCACGAAACAGAATGTGTAAATGTTTGTTCAACTAAAAAAACCTATTACCAAAAAAACTAAAACAAAAAAACCTATAACCTATTAGACCACTTTAAAAAAAAAAAAAAAAAATAGGGCCTAAAAGAACTCTTTTAGAAAGGAGAAAAAAATAAAGAAAAGACGTAGTCTTGAAAAAAAATGACGACTTACAATTTTGTTTGGACGTCAATTTTAATAATAATACAAGTTATTTATCTAAAATAAATATCAATTTAAAATTAATTTTAAACTTTATTTATACATATTTTATAATTATATATATATATATATATATATATATATATACAAGTGGTTTTTAAAAATTTAAGTGGCCCTTACCAAAGTGGAGCCTGGGTAGTAGCTTACACAGGGCTGACATTGATGTTATGAATGCCATAAATTTAGATTTAGTGTACAAAATAAATGGATGGTGAATGATTTCCAATGTCAAAATACCATTAAACACATGTTATGTGCAAATCACTAGTTCATGATCGATCTTTGGAGCAAACCTAAACAATCTGTCCAAAGTATTAGGCATGAATTTTGCAGCAAACAAGTAGCAAATGTTGCGCAATTTTCCCATTGTACTCGCATTTGCTTCCACGCCTGAGCCTCTCAAAAATTCAATTGTCACGTCAAACCTCATAAACCAAGCTGGGTGTTTACAACCCTTTGACGAATCAACCCTAGTCAAACTCCTATTTGAATTTCTCCCCAAAATTTAATGCTCACAAATGTTGGCAAGTAATGCTCATCAGGGTAACATGTGGGCTTACAGTAAAACACTGAGACATATTTCTGA
Source organism: Rhamnella rubrinervis (assembly GCA_007844105.2). Taxonomy (NCBI): domain Eukaryota; kingdom Viridiplantae; phylum Streptophyta; class Magnoliopsida; order Rosales; family Rhamnaceae; genus Rhamnella; species Rhamnella rubrinervis. The sequence continues at coordinate 12,008,076 of CM017574.2, read as the reverse complement.
TCGGCCACAATCTTTTAAGTGAGTTTGCAATCACCTCACAACCTTTTGCTACTAACAGCTGTGATTGGAGACCTACATCAACCTCGACCCTAGGGCCGGTGGTAGACCTCGACGAAAGTCTAGGTAGGTGTATGTAATATTGATTTATAAACAAAAAGGGTGTATGTAGTATTGAGATTAAGCGAGGGAACACAAGACTAGAGAGAAGAACAAAACGTTTGCTTGAGAAGTCAAGTAAGGCATTGGGCAGTTGTATCCCTCCGCTTCCATCTTGTTAGGCTGGCCCCGCGTCACTTCCTGCATCCATTGAACAAAATTGGTCAAAAGACTCAAAACCCAGAAAGCACATAAATTTTGTAGTCTTTACAACATATTGTTCCATGATTTGGTTTCAAATTTAACCCATAAATTTCACCCAAAATGGGGAATAAAAATTCCTAGCTTGTAATTATTATTATTATTATTTTGAAAAAAAAATAACAATTTATTCAAATTGACTAATTGATCCATATCCTGTCAATGTAAAAAGAAAAAAAAGGAACATTTGGCATTGCCTTAAGAATGGGGCAGGGCTTTTAATCGATTTAAAATAATTTAAAATTCATATTTTATTAACTTAGGAATGGGGGCGGGGCATTTAATTTTTTATAATAATTTGAAATTCTTTTTTAAAATAGTTATATACTGTCAATATTTTTTTTGAAGAAACAAATTGTTCAACTTATACCAAAAAAAAAAGAGTATATATATTGTTCAATCACTGATACATTTGATACTAGTGTAATTCACACTACAATTATATTACAAACTAAAAAATAAAAGGTTTGATAATATATATATATGATAAAGTCGATTTATCTTATTAATATACAAACATATCATAAAATCGATTTATCTTATTAATATACAAACATAATTGAGTTTTTGGGTCTTCAATTTATCTTATCTTATTAATAGCCTAGGCTAATTGTCTCTTAGCAGAGAGCTTTTGGGTCTTTAATTTTATGGTCTAAATGTGATTTTGAGGTTGGGTTTTAACAATGAATTCAAAACATTGGTATATTATTTTTCTGGGTTGTAAAGAAATTCTAGATACAATTTGAGATTAGTTTCAGTAAATCATGTTCAATTGAGTTTCAGTAAAATGGCTATAAGGCATTAGGAATAATCCAAGACACCGTTTAATTGTCAAGATCCATAACACAAAACCTTAAGTTATGGAGTATAATTAAAGTTGTTATTAATGCATATTGTTAAATAATACTAGCAAAAAATGAGTACAAATGTAAGTGTTTGCAATTTATACAATTAATAAATGAATAGAATCTATAGCAGAGTTGACCTCAGCGATTAAAGTGAATTTCCTAGCAAACAGGTAGGAAATAAATGAATGATGAATCAAAGGGCAAAAACACTAATAAATATTATTTGCAAATCATCAGCTACTGAAGTGCATGATCTTTGGAGCAAACCTCAGCAACCTATCCAATGTATTAGGCATGAATTTCCTAGCAAATAAGTGGCAGATATTGGTAACTTTCCCATTGTACTCACATCTGCTTCCATGCCTTAGCCTCTCCAAAATTCAATTGTCACATCCCATCTAATAAACCTAGATGGATGTGGACCACCCTGACCAATCAACCCAAGTCAAAGTCCTGTTTGAATTTCTCCTCCCAAATTCCATGCTCACAAATGTTGGCAAGTAATGCTCATCTGAGTAACATGTTGGCTTACAGTAACTCCGGAACACCGAAAAATATTTCCGGTCGGCCACAACCTCCAGGGCAAGGTTGCGGTTCATCTCGAACCATTGAGAACCCTTTCGCCATTCGTCGAGCCTTATTAATGGCCTCATTCGAGGGCTATAACGGCCTCGGCCCACCGCGCCTTGTAGGTCATAGGCCTCAACGAAGGTTTTGGTGGAGCCCATGAGGTAGCTGTATATGGTAGTGAAATTGAACAAAGGGATGCAGGACTCGGAGAGAAGAACAAAACGTTGGTTTGAGAAGTCAAGCAAGGCATTGGCTAGTAGTCTCCTCTCTGCTTCCACCATGTTTGGATGGCCCCACCTCACTTCCTGCATCCATTTAACAAAATTGGTCAAAAGACTCAAAACCCAGAGAGCTAGGCAGACAAATTTTGTAGTTTAAGCAAATGAAAAGGCCTATCTTAAGAGGACCAAGATGGGTTGGATCCAATTCCAATTGAATCACTTTTTTTTTTGGGTGAATTCAAATTGAATTACTTGGTTTTAGTTTTCTGAATGTAAAATGTTATATATATATACATATATATACAACTTTTGTTTGGTTTTGTTAGAAAGGAGACTTTTGGTTTAAATGTTTACACATGAGAGAGAGAGAGAGAGAGAGTGTGTGAGAATAAAGAAAGGAATGTGGCAAGGTACTGATGAGGACCAACAGAGTTTTCTTGTAGCTACAAAAGGAGTAGAATCAAAGTAATGCGTGAAACAGATTGGCACCACTACTCAATCCGCCAAATGTGCTGCATCTTAATTTTGGAATTAAAACACGAAAATAGATATCAATTTTCTAAGAGTTATATATAATTGGAGTTTTATGTTATGCTTAGCAGAGAAATTATGTAATTATTAACTTTGGTTTGAAAGTCCTTGTGGTTCATTTTATGTAAAAGTTAAATGCTAAGAAAATTTATAGAAGATACCCAAGTTAAGAACCAATGTGATTGTTAGTTTTCCATAATAAGAACTTAAATACATTTAGCAAATATTAAGTTGTATTTGAAGTAGTTCATAAAAGATTAAAAAATATTCTTAAATTATATATAAAGGTTAATCATACTTGAGAGGAAAACAATAAAATGACAACTTCTGGTAGCACACCTTTATTTTTGCATCAAGAAGGTATATTTAATGTTCAAAAGACTTCGGGCCTAAGTACTAACATAACCACACCAGAAGGACAAAAGTAAAATATAAAAAATATGCAACATTAATATGTAAATTATTATAACTTACATCCAGTGACTCTTCAATTTCATAGTATATCTAGACAGGTGTCCTTTCAATACTCTGTGTTCATAATTAAGAAGCAATATATATATATATGCAAAGCGTAAATGAATTATAAGTGTCAAACCTATATATTATATATAACTGCTACAAGTTACAATATAAATAATGTAAGACTATCAGACATAGAGAATGTCAAATTGTAATATTATATATACTGGAGTTTCTACATATATATATATATATATATACATGCATTAGCATACATAATTAAATTCTTAATATGGCTATCTGGGAGCAATTTGCTCCTCCTAAAATAGAAGACTTACGGAACAATGACACATGCTTGTGAAGAAAATCCATGAACTTCCTCCACTTTGTAAGGCGATTGGTCAGGTCATACACATACATAAATACATACATGCATTCACACATATAATAAATGAATTTGAATCTTCTCATGACTGGAACATATTATATTTTGGACCACTGATATTTGATATTTAATTTGTTATGTGTCAAAAGATTATATAAAGATTAGAAAGTGTTCAGGAGTAATCACCTTCACTAAATAAAAATTCTAATGCAAGTCATTCTAAAAGTCATATGACCCTAACATGAAAATAAAATAAATTTATTACCACCAACTTTTATAATATTGAATTCTTAAAAAGAACAAAAATCCATCAAAATCCATTTAATTGGTGAATAAAAAGTTTAAACAATTAAGGACCAAATCGACTTTACAGTAGTCCTACTGCATCCTAAAAGCCAGGACTTCTGCTTCAACTTCAAGCTATATTACAACCCCCTAAACCAAAACTCTATATATTTATTTTTTTTTAGGATAATATATATAAGCTATAAAATTCTCTTTTCTAAAAGAAATTTTTTTTTTTATGAAAATGCAATTAATATGTTTTTGTTGTTCATAGATGTGAAAGTCTTTTTGCTTGGTTTCCAGTCGATTATACATAGAATGGAAACTAAGGAAGAAATTAAACATAATCTTTATATAAATACATACATATTTATATAAAATTATACTGACCTTACTAGGGATATTTCTGGCATGGAACACAGAGTTTTCAGGCACTGTTCCATTGAAAGAAGGATTAGAATGCACATATATAGAGTAAAGACCTTCATGCCCTTTAAAGAACATGTCCCAAAGAGGAGCCAAAGCCACAGAGCCTCTTGTCAAGAACATGAATGCAATCTTTGGCTTGCGTTTGAAAGGGTACTCCCTCACTTTGGGAGCCATTGAAGCCCTCCAGAGAAGCTCTTCGTCTTCCATGTCATGCGTGACATTCGGCGGCGGCTTCAAGTACTCGTAACCCGATTCGAATAAACGTTTTGTTCTTGCTTGGAATGGAAGGCAGTGGTGGTGGTGGAGGAGGTGGAGGAGTAAGTGGTAATTTTGAGCTAAAAGCAGAGAAGGTCTGAGTTGGAAATTGAATGGGAATTCTCTGAGGTATAAACTGAGAGTAATCCCAAGTGCCAAACCAGAGCCAAAGATCAGGAAATGGTAGATTAGCCTTTGAAGGTCCATGATCTGGGTATTAATAAAGAGCTTTGGATATGAAAATAATGGAGGGTTTTGTTGTTGATGCTTATTAGTCTTCATTGTACAAAGACAGAGACAGAGACAGAGACACAGAGAGAGAGAGAAATGAGAGAGGTTTTGATTGGTTTCTGGGAAAATGAATGTGTGTGTATATATATTAGAGGGGAGCAGACAGCTTGACGAAGCTTGTGCTTCTTCTATACACGAAAAGATTCTAAACTTTAATATTTTTAAATATTAGACGGTGATGGGCAAATCACATGAGATGGACAAATTATAATAAAGCAAAATATAATTTTGTGGAAAATAAACAAAATTTATGTGTACAAGTAATTTATGTGTTTTTGACCTTACTAGGGATATTATACAGTTAAGATAGTAAATGTTTATCATATAAATTAAAATAAAATTTTCATCATAACTTATGTAATTTTATAATAGTATATTTTTATTGATTGGGAATTTTATAAAATCAAAAAGACAGACAAGTTCATTATATATAATTAATAAAAACATGCTAAGTAAGTTGTATTCCGGTACAATCTATGTTGTGTTGAATAAATTACTTTATAAATTAACCCAAATAAAAAAAAAAGTGTAATACTACATTTTTCCTTTTTGTTTGCTTTCCATATTTACTTTTTGTACAAGACAGACAATTTACAGCAAACTTGTAAAGTAAAAGTAATAATAATTATATTATTATTATTATCATCATTAAAAAAAAGGAAAAAAAAAGAAAAGAAAAAAAAGACGAAGACGAAGACGAAGAAGAAGTAAATGTTATTGTGTCATTGACTGGATTAAGTCTGCCCAAGAAAGAAAAGAAGAGTGACCAGGTGAATGGTCACAGAACCACATGTCCCATTGCCTTGAGAATGGGGCAGAGAAAGAAAATTTGGACTTGTACAAGCACACATGTTTGGATGGTGAGAAAACTATCCGAAATTTGACAGAATTATGGGAACATACCTTAATAGGAATTAGGATCAAGCTTGTTGTAAATTAACAGAGAGAGAGAGAGAGAGAGAGAGAGAGAGAGAGAGCCAGAAGAGATTAAAGAAAAAGGTAGTCAAATTGACAATGATTTATACAAATGAAAACCAGCAACAAATAGCAGTGAGCCGCCCACGCCTACCCACTTTATTAAACCTTCACATTAAAAACACACACACACACACACACACACATTGCCATTAGCCGCCCACCGTTGTAGATTTCATCTGCCAATTTTTGTTAGTATTCTTTTGTTTTAGGTGGATCATCTACCAATTTCTTTGTCCATCAAAACAATCACTCTGCAAATTGTTCCATTTATACCCAAAAAAAAAAAGTGTTCAACTACTAATGACAAATTTTTTTGACTAACTACTAATAACACATTGCATACTTGTGTTGCTCACAATACAATCGTATTATTGTACAAATTAAAAAATAAAATTTTTGAGAATAAAAAGAAAATAGTATAAATTAGATTTATTGTTTTATTAATATTAAAATAACATAATTGAGTTTTTTCTTTTTTTCTAAAAATGGGTTTACATCTCTTCATGATCGTTCGCAAGCCCTTCTACTATTGGGCTACAATAAGGGTAGGCCTGGGTCCATTTTCAATTGCCAGTTTTAGAAGAGATTTTGGGTCTTTTAGGGCATGTTCGGCTTTGTTCTCTATTTTTGGACTTTTTCATAGTAAAGCTTAAAACCATTTTTAATTAATTTACAAAACAAAGGGTGTTTAACAAGCTATCTTTAAAAATAATTTTCATACAACGAAAAAATTAATTGAGGGAAATTTTATTTTTCTAAAAATAATTTTACATTTTCATTTTATAAAAGTTATAAAATTAAAATTTTATTAATTCTAAATAATTAATATTCGGATAATATAAGTTTTTATTCAAAATAATTTATAACATAAATGTTTAAAATAAAATAAGTTAAAAATATTAAAAAAAAATTAAATCCGGACTTAGCCAAACCCCAATGACATTCTCAAAGAATAATTTTTACAAAACAATCGCCAAACACCTCTATTTGTTTTCAAGGAATAACTTTTTGGTTCTTAGTAAAAAAAACAGTTTTTAAACTATGAAGCCAATAATTTCATGGTATAAATATGGTTTTCAGGTTGGGTTTTCATATAATATTACTGGTTGTAAAGAAATTTCAAATACAATTTGAGATTAGTTTCAGTAAATCAATCAGGCCTACTTTAGAAGCTCAGTGCTCACATTCCAGATGTTCTCTTATCATGGCTTTATTGCATTCATATTTTCTTATATAATTTATCTATTCAATTTTTATTTTTTATTTTTCATTTCTTTAAATTTAAAATAAATATACAAGCATATTGTAATATTTCATTAATTTATTTGAACCATCTCAATAATGTAATAATATCATTAACACACACAAACAAACTGATTTCTCATAACCTCAAGAATTCAATTTATCAGATATGTTTAATTGTAATGTAAAATTAATTCAATTCTATAAAGAAAAACTAGAATTCAGCAACACTGACAGAGCAATCTGCAATAGAGGCTGCAAAGTGTCAGGCATGAACTTCCTAGCAAACAAAAAGCATATAGAACTCGTTGAACTTCCATTGCTATTGATATAGCTGCTACAATTACCACCAAACCTTATCTGATTTACAAGCTCAACGGAGACAGAGCTCCTTCCAAATCTTCCAGGGTGAGGACCAATCTTGGACCAATCAACCCAAGTGACACCTATTCGAGTTTTCTTCAGGCGCAAGAATGTTAATCACGGTAGGGATGTAATGCTCGTCCATGTAACATGGAGGGCTACAATGTTTTCGAAAACCGGGTAGTACTTGGAATCTGACACAATCCCAATTGCCAGCTTCCTATTCACTTCGAACCATTGAGACCCTTTTCGCCAATCCGATATTGTAATCGACGGAGACATTTCAGGGTTGTATCGGCCGCGGCCTTCTTTTCTGGGGTCATCCCCTGAAGCTGTGAAGCTATGGCGGGCATTGATGAGGTAGTTATAGATTGTTGTGAAGTTAAATAGAGGAATGCAGGTTTCTGATAGAGGACAAATCTCAGGTTTGTGAAATCTAAGAGCGCACTTGCTAATAGCCGTCTCTCTGCATCTATCATTGTTGGTCTCCCCATTCCACTGCCTGCAAAAATTACGCAGTCCTTTTAAGTGTTTGATGAAATGTAAAAAAATAGAGAAGTTGATCAAGAAGAGCTAGCTAGACTGACCTTGCTTGGAATTCTTCTGCCATGGAAGACAGAATTCTGAGGAGTGTTTGAATGATTGTAGGAGGGGTGTGGGTGAACATAGATTGAATAAAGACCTTCATGACCATTGAAGAACAATTCCCAAATTGGGGCTAAAGGGATTGGACCTTTCGTCAAGAACAGGAAAGCAACTTTAGGGGCAGGGTTATAAGGAATTTCTTCAACCATTGGAACCAGTGTTGCCCTCCAAAACAGCTCTTTATCTTCCAAGTTGTGCATGAGATTTGTCGTCGTTTCTGTTTCCACAACACCATGTTTGGCTGATGATGGTGGAGGAGGAGGTGGTGGTGGTGGTGGTGGTACTGGTAGTAATACTGCTGATGGGCTTGGTGATGAAGAGAACACAGTACTGGTTTGGAACATGAATGACAAGTTTTTGTAGTATAAACTGAGTGTGATTCCAATACACAAACCAATCACGAAGAACACAAATTGGAATACATGATTTAAGGGTAAACAGGAACTGAAAATCTTTTGGGTTTTGTTTGAGACTTTTGGTATTCATGATTTCCCATTTGTGGGAGAGCTACGGAGAAGCTATGGTGTGCTTTGGTTGGGCAGAAGATGAGCTTATTTGTTAGCTAGATAGCCACTTAAAGTTGGAGTTAAAATTAACTTTTAGGACTCTTAAACCGAAAGCTAAGATGGTGTCCCATGTGTTTTGGTCTGACCTTGGGCATCCCAAATTCCAAAGTCTTATAATGATTTCGCTCTCGCTTCAATAAATTTCTTATTAATCTAATAATCAAACAAAAGCACGAAAAATCAATCTCAAGCATTTTGATTACATAAACAGAAAATAAATCCAAGTTTGATGTTTAGATACATGTTATTGCACAAAATTTGATATTTGTTTTGAACAAAAAATAACGGATTTGTTTCGAAATGGGAAGATAAGGATTAACGTAATGAATAATCAAGGACACCAACTTGGAACAAAAGGTTAAAAATTCTCATAATATTATCACTCTTATTCCACGGCTATGTATGGCTCTACTTTGGACTTTGAAGTTGGTAAACACGCATGAAGAAAGAAGTGAATCTACACCATAACAAATTACGTAATCAATTGTCAATATCCATGATACAAAACCTTATATTATGGAGCATAATTAAGTTGCTATTAATGCATATTAAATAATACTAATAAAGAGAACAGTACATTTCTAGAAGAACAAAAATGGAGGTTGTCTGTCATGTTCTATAGCTTAACGTTTCCAGTTTACGCAATTAATAAATTATGCCGGAAGTGCTCCTTTTCTTGTTAATTATGTCTTAAAAATGATTATATTAGCTTTTTGCTTCTGATATTCAATCTCTTAATCAGAAAAGGTCATGTTGTGTTAGTGTGTTACCAAAAAAAAAAATTTGTGTTGGTGGGTTAGGTCACAAATCAAATAGGGTTAGCTCATTCACCAAAAATAATAATAATAAAATAATAATAATAAAATAGGGTTAGCTCTATAGTGTGTTAGGGACTAGTCAAAACCTTTGACTTTGTTTCAAGCTCTCAAGTGATAATGGAGGGTGACTCGAGCAAGTTCTATCTACTTCATTAGCCCAAGACAAATTAAATAAAAATTATAAATCTTTCAGAAATAACAAAGCAAATTAAATAAATATACATAATAAAAAACAATAACAGTTCCATAGATTGAGGGTGTCCTTTCATATTTCAAAATGAGCCTGAATTGTGATGTCTTAGTAATTAAAACCCAATTAAAGAACTTAAGACTTAAAATTTTATGGAGAACAGTTCAATATTATAGCACAAGGAGAAAGAAAATCTCAAATTTGAGAACTTATATCTTGAAAGAAGAATTATATAACATGGGAAAACCAATTCAACAGTGTAAGACAATCTAACCTGATAAAGAAAAAGTAAAACTGTATGAAATCTACAGCAGAGTCAACCTCAGAAATCAATGTGATGAAATAGGAGGAAGCAAGCCAAGCAAGTTCTTCAGTGACAGATGACGACAAAATGAATCGAACCTTTAAATGTTATAGAAGGAAATCTGGGATCACTTGCGTCTGTGGGACCACATTCATGGCCACATCAGTTTTTGTCGAGCTTTGTGCTTCCCATGGCGGTGACTAGAATTTTGCATCCCTTTCTGAACATTTTCATCCCCTTTATCTACAACATTCCCCGTACTTCTGTGTCTCTTTCCCATGTTTATGGTGTTTGGTTTTTCTTGAACTTGGGTTTTCTCCATCTTGTTCAACATCATCCAACTTTCTTTTGATTCAGAAGGAGAATCAACATTTAGTTTCTCCTTACCTTTTCTCCTGTTGGACGACTCATCAGATGGTTTACTCTGTGATAAACTTTTAGTGTCACTGCCTAAAAGAACATCTCTCACAGCACCAGACAGTGATGCTTCCTTTGGCTGTAGCTTGGCCGCAAGAGGCCATTGATCTCCTTCATCTAATTTCACCACCACAGGCCTAGTCTTTGCATGGTTTGGCTTTGTCTTTGGAACAAGTGACAGATCAGTAAGCTTAACTAGATCTTCAGCATCATAATTCATATTACTCTCTGATTTGAGGTCATTTGCAGGTGGATAATCATTTGATCCAATTTCGTTCTTCTCTGAAGGAAGATAATACAACCCATGCCGCTTACGATGTTCTGAAAGTAGAGATGTGGATTCATTTGATGATTGTGACTCTTCTTTCTTCGGTAGAATAGGAGGGAATCACCATCCTCTCCTCAGAATGAAGGCTTCCAAAGGAAAATGAATTTAATGAAGGAGGTTGAACATCTGGACAGATTGTTTCCAAGTCCTCAAGATTCTGCTTCAGTAGTAAACCATCTGGTACAGGGACTCTTAACTGAGCAGTTACTGAGACTGGGCCAAGCTCATTTGAAAAAGCATCATTCATCATTTCGATAATTTCGGAAACTTCTGTTCGGTCCCTATCTAAACTGTCTTCCTTCTGAGCTAAAGAATCAAGCATTTTTTCCTTACCAACTCGATGAAGCTAAGCATGTTTCCTGCTCTTCTTGTACTTCTACATCAAGGCTTCCTAATAGAGGAGCCACAGCCAATTTAGTTGAAATTGTTCCTCTCTAATGAATCAACGGTTGCTGCTTGACCATGACCAGCACTTGCCTCTTCCCATATTCTATAGGAAGATCTTCAGATGATTGATTTAAAACCCTAGGGTTGAATCCTTCCTCCTGTTTGCTATGAGCAGAAGCATCATGTGGTGCCAAATCAGTACCTTCCGGATGATCTTTGTCAGATAACACTTCTAAAACATTTGGTGCTAAATTATCAGGACACGTGGTGGAAGCAACAATCCCACTTTGCAAGAGGTAAGAATGTAGACAAAAGACCAATACTTTAAAAGCAGACTGTAGATAAACTGCTCTTATCAATGGTGGCAACAGATTTGTACGAGGCTGTAGAAGTGCCTCGACGAGTTCAAATGGATTTCTCGAGAACCCACATATTCACCAGACACCCAGGCAGCAGCAGATAATATTCTGTGCAAGAAAGGATTACCAAGTAATGCAGGATCAATCAGAAGATCACGAGCAACCCAACAAGCTCCAGTTTAACATCATTGACCTCATACCAATATCAATGAGTTGCTTCTCAATTTCATCACCCTTCTGACAGTGTGGAATCCTTGACATTTCTCCCAAAAGTGATACATACCAATCAAAGTCAATGATAATCTCATACACATTTCTACAGCAAGTTGATAGAATTGATCCTAAAATCTCATTGCAAAACTCTGGGTCAGATTTTAGAGCATAATTGAGCAAAACCCTGGAAATTTCAGCAACATTACTCTCAGACACCATCATCATCACAAGACGCAAGGACTCAAGTTTAATACTAGGATCCCCATCACTCAAAGACTTAATCACAACCTCCTTGTTCTCTACTACTGCCCACAAGTGATTTGGTGCCACAATCGAAAGTGCTTGCAATGCAAGATACTTAAGATTTGGATCATCATCGATCAACATTCCCGAATCTTCGTGACTGCAAGTTTTACAGCGGATTCATAATCAGCCAAGCTAGTCACCACAGTCCTAATACACTCAAACATCAATGACTTTGCTCCAGTCCTCTTCATATGATCGCATATCGGTTCAACAACCTTCTTGGCCAGCCTAGGCTCAAGAGCTGCCAACTTGGCAAATATTTTCAACACCTTAATCAGCACCCAATTATTCCTTGAATCAACCAATATCCTATAAAACTCAGGGGCCAATGGTAGATATGATCTGGGGTCTTTGGAAGCTAGCTCACAAAACTCCAACAGTCACAGACAAAATCTGGGAATCAGAACCCTCTAAATTCTCAACCAAACGCTTAAAACACACTCTAACCGAATCTGTATTTCTCAAAGACCCTCAAAACCACACCGATCGCCTTCTTCCTCACAAAAACCTTACTACTAGAAAGCAGTGAAAACCTCAGGCGTTAAATCACTAGCAAGATCAACAGTCGCAATTCTAGATAAGCATTCGAGGGCAAGACTTACCTCGAGCTCGTTGGTGCTGGTGAGGTCCTTGCGTAGCTGATTGGTGATGAGGACGAGGAGGGGTGGACTCATCGAAGGAGTGAGAAGCAGCATGGTAAGCAATCCTCTTGTGGGCAAAAGCGAGTGGAGGACATGACCTCGACGACATGGAAAGATGCCCAGGACATGTCGTAGAAGTAGAGGGAGCTGAGGTACGAGAGCTTCTGGAGCGCAGTGGACTTGGTGAGGGTCGGTGGACTTGATCTCGCGGCGAATTTCGTCCATGGCCTTAGAGATGGAGGCGGACTCACCGATGAGTTGCAGACGAAGACCCTTGATGAGGTCCTCGAGTGTGCGTTGGAAGAAAGTCTCCATGAGTGAAGAACCCGCCATTGATTTGGCTTTTCTTTCAGAGAACCCAAACCAATGAGATCAAAACAGTAATGAAGAAATGGTGTTCTTGGGGCTAATGGGTTTCTTTGGTTCCTACTGTAGAGGAAGAATTCCATGGCCGAACAAGTGAGAGGGAAGATCTGAAAGGAATAATTGTGCAGAGGGACAGTGAATTTTGGGAACTGTGTTTGATAATTGGTTATGGGTGGTTAATATGTCAATATGCCAATGGCCAATTGTTTCTCTGCATAACCATGAATGGAGGAGACGATAGTTTTGGGCTTGGGGTTGGGCTTGGGGTTGGGCTTATTTTTGGGCTTGGTTTGGGCTTGGGCTTATATGTTTATATATATTTTTTGTCAATATGGGTTTGGGCTTATCCCCATTTCAAAATTTTCATCGTAAGGAAATTATGTAATACTATTTTCTAAGCAATTAAAAAGTTTATGCAGAAATAAAAAATAAAATAATAAAGTTTTACCAACAATTTAAAGCCATCATAGTTTTCTCCGTTTTCTTAATAATGATTCATCCTAATTTTTATGATATTTTATATTACTTTCCTCGTTTTCTTCACATAGCCGAACCACAAAATTCCTTCTTTTTTTTAATCGTTTCTTTTTACTTTCTTGTTTTCTTACCGCAGAGTTATCATTAAAGAGTTACTTTTATAATAAATAGTAGTTATTCATTTAATTATAAATATTTAATAAATGTTGCCAAAATAGAGTTCAGAGTGGAAACTTTCTTTATATTTGCTTTCATTTGTCATTCTTGTGGTTTCTAATATATTAAGAGTGGGGATTGGGATTTCTGATGATCCAATGCCCAAATAATTAACCTTTGTAGTTTTCTACATTCCACTCTTTCTTTGCCTATAATCTTTGATCTACCAAACAGACTATTGGTATAGCCCTGTTTGTGATAATGTAAAAGTATCTCTGTGATTGAAAAAGAAAAAAAGAGACAAGAATGTTCACTAAATCAGTACGAGTCCAAAGAGATAGAATGAAAGAACATGCTCTGGTGGAGTGGAGATGATCAAATTGAAGGTGAATCTGTTTAGCACTAACTAGGGCATTAAGTCAGCTGGGTAGCTGAGTAATATGCAACTTAGTATGGCTAAGAAAATAAGTAGTATTCAATCAGTGCCTGGAAAATGTGATTAGAACTTGTAAATTGAACCAGGTGCTATTCTTCTGATAGCCCTGTTATGCATTATTTGTAACATTGATAGCAGCTGAATTACTCCCATAACCACTTTCTTCATTGTTAATCATGTAAGAGAAATACTTGTTTTAAGCTGCTTTAATTTG
>CM017574.2:11964400-11993939 GCA_007844105.2 Rhamnella rubrinervis | reverse complement strand
TGATGCGGTGACGGTTGTCCTGACTCGGATCGCGTGAATACTTTGTCACAAGTAGGGGTTTCATTAAAGGTAGCTTTGTTGTCCCTTTAGATTCCTGTTATGCCTTTGAGAGTGAGCTTTTGGGGCTATTATCGCTATAGAGTGTCTTTAGAGATTTTGGGTGGGATCATCATGGCCGGAGTGCGACCCACTGGCACACGCCAACTTGCTTCATACCGCCGAGAGGAAATAGTCTAGCCTACAAATCAAGATGGGTGAACTGCCTTCTTTATGTTTCCAGCATTCAGTTCCGAGTTTCTCACATCTTTAGGGAGGGAAATACGGTTGCGGATGCTCTATCGAAGATTGCGGTTTCTTCAACTAGAGTCCAGTGGTGGTAGGGTCTTCCAGATTCTTGTACCCCTATGCATTACAGGAATGTCAATGGTTTTGCAAACTATAGGTTTAGAAAATAGTTTGTTTGTACTTTTGTTATCCCGGTACTCTTTTTCCTAGATTGAGATTTTCCCCATTTGGGGTTTTTTCTCCTTTCAGGTTTTAATGAGGCCGGCGACAGTCATTGTTTATCCTTTGATTCTCACTTCAGATGTATTCTATTTTTTGCTTGTTTATTTCAGGTTTTCATACTTGCTGTAACTTTTGTAATGGATGTAAACTCTTTTAATTTAATAAAATTTATTGCTTGTCCAGTGTGGGCTTGGAGGGATGCCAACCTAGTTGGGATGTCTCCATCTTGGGTAAAAGAGGTGCCAATCTAGTTGGGATGTCTCTGCCCGTCTATCCGACAAGTAAACTCTTCTGATTATTATTATTATTATTATTATAGGAAACATAGTTGCAGATGCTCTGTCAAAAATTGTTGTTTCTTCATCCGGAGCGCAGTGGTGGTGGGGACTTCCAGACTCTTATATATCTATGCATTATATGAATGTCAATGGTTTTGCAAACTATAGGTTTAGAAAGTAACTTGCTGGCACTGTTGTTGTCCCGACACTCTTTTTCCTGAATTGAGGTTTTCCCCATTTGGAGTTTTTTCTCTTTTCAGGTTTTAATGAGTCTTGACGTCGTTGATTCAACTTTTGTTTCTTATTTTCATTGTAATTCATGTATGCTGTTGGTTTTCAGTTATCAAACATCATGTAACTATTGAACTTATGTAATCTTTTAATTTAATAAAAATTGCTTACTCGGTGAGGGTTTAGAGTGGCCAACCTAGTTAAGATGTCTTTACTTATTTACCCGATAACTAACCTCTTTGATTATTATTATTATTATTATTATTATTATTATTATTATTATTATTATTATTATTATTATTATTATTATTTATTTTATTATTATTTATTTTATTATTAATATTAATATTATTATTATTATTTTTTTATTATTATTTCTATTTTTATTATTATTATTTTTTATTTTTATTTTTATTATTATTTATTTTATATTTTTCGCTAATTGCTGGTTTTTTTCCCTTTATTTTAACCCATTTTAGTTTATTTTTTCAATTTAATGACTCAAGTCCAATAATAAATAATGCTAACTACAGAGAAGTTTTCAATGAAGAATTACCGTAATACTATTTCAAAATAACAGTCAATTGGAAATATCAAAAGCAGTTTTATAGGGCCAAGAAAATTAGATATATATATACGATCATTATCATTAATGCCTTTAGGCCAAGGCAGCCCAGAACTCAGAGTTTTGGCTTCTACATCAATCATATTTTCCAAATTATATCAAACTTAAAATTCCCTGGTGCATCTACCATCTCCATTTTCCTTGTTAGTATTCCATACTGCTTTCTAGTTTCCTCTTGCTTTTCCAAGTCAGGAGATCTGCAGCCACAAAACAATGTCATGCTAGGAGTTAAAAGAAAAAGGAAAAAGGTGATAAAGGATATGTCTTTTAGTAGATAAAGAGAGAGAGGTGATCAAACTTTTTTGCAAATGCATAAAGTGAGCAGTGCACATGTTCTCAGTATGCAATGCAACTAAAAATGACATTAATGACTAGGAATTTAGACTCACAAAGCATTCCCTCATCACCACTGCTTCCTTCCTCTTGATCGTCGTCCTGCAAAACATAACAATGCCATTCATGTTGCCTGATTAGATCAAAAGCTCTGAAGTGTCAACTCCTTGTTCATAAATAATGAAGGGGATCAACATACCACATCGTCATCATCGTCATCAGAGACCAAGTCAGCTGCGGAAAAAACAAAGAAAGTTCACTCATACGTAATAGAATATTTTGTAGCTATAAACCTATAATAGAGAAAGCTGCTATAAATGAAAAGTGGACTACAACCCAACTTTGATATGAATATGCATGATGATTTGAGACCCCTTAGGACCTTGCACAATAAATTTTACTGGGGACAAGTCTTGTTTTATGCTTTATTTAGATAGTATTTGCTACTGGTTTCCTTTTAGTCAAGTTTTCTAGTGGTTCTATAGGTACCTGATATTTCATAGTTTCAGAATTGTTGCAACGCAATGAGTAGCAGCTTATGAATCTTGTTTGGAGTCTATTGTCTGGAACCTAATTTTCATACAATTATCTAGTTTATTAGTCAATGGTGAAGTTAGTAACTTATGATACATTTCCCCAGTGGCTACTGAATTTTATGTTGCCAAATATAACTTATGAATTACCCAAATCCTAGAACGAAGCATACATTGTTCAAACCCACCCGACCGATTTCAATTGCTACCAATTCTTCTCTAAACAAGCAAGTTACTGTTCTCAGATTACTATTCTCATTGACTGTCTTCAGATCCAGAACAGCAACCCCTGAAATGAGTTTATCCTTTCCTTTCATCCTTTCTTATACCTTTATAATAAAACCTTGATTTCTATAACTGTTAACTAGAAGTTGTGTATGCATCAGTTAAAAATTTAAAAATAGCAGAAACAGCAAAAAGTATACCAAGTCAGTGAAACGAACAGAACTACATAATTAAGGGCAGCAGTCTGTTAAAGATACATTGTTGCAAGTGACACGCTAAATGGTTCCCCACAAGTTAATGTATTGAAGTCACAGAACAGAAGTGCCAAGGGGAACAGAAATTAATGATGACATAGAAACTGTAGCGTAGCAGGTTTCTTAAACCAAACAAAACACCTAATGAAGAAATCTTTGAAAGAAAAATATAGATAAAATACAACAAAGTCCTTGTGAAAAGTAACATAATGCTGCTCTCTGTAGCTGTATAAAATATTACTTGAAAAGAAGAGCATGGATATATTATACATCCACCTAAGGACACCATGAACAAATAATGTGCCATGTAATATTTATTTAGCATACCACTAATTGTAACATAGCAACTGTATGAAGCAGGTTTCTTAAACCAAACAAAACACCTAATGAAGAAATCTTCAAAAAACAAAATACAGATAAAATATAACGAAGTCCTTGTGAAAAGTAACATAATGCTGCTACTTGTAGCTATGTAAAATATTACATAAAAAAGAAAAGCATGAATATATTATACACCCACATAAGGACACCGTGAACAAATAACATGCCTTATAATGTTTATTTAGCATATCACATTTAACTCCTAAATTATCATTATCAAGATACAAACTTTTGAATAACATTATAACACAATTGCTGACTATAAATATGTGAATCCTGTTATAAAGTTTCCAAAAGAAAAAAGATCTAACAAAAACAGGAAGAAAAAAAAGTACAAAAATTGGATATTAAGCGCATAAAAGTTCTCAAAAGAATCTAAAAATTGTCATGCACATAAAAATATCCGACTATAGTCAATAAGATCTAATACCAAACATAGAGAATGTTCTATTAACTTACAAGTTGACTCTTCCTCATCCTCATCACACCACTTGTTCCAATCAACCTTAAGGTAAGGTGCAGGTTTTTCTTCCGTCTCCAAGAGTCGTTTCCACCACCCTTTATTTTTTTTCTGGATTAAGCAGAGTATGTTCCTTAACCCAACTTTAGTTTTACAACCCTGTACAGTAATAGTTAAAAAATAATTGTGTGAATAACAGGAAAATATAATCCCTCTAGAAGTTCAACATGAAGAAAGCAGAAAATTAATAGCAGCAAACATACGTTAGAAAGAAAAAGAATAATTTTAAGGTTATGGAGAAATTAAGATCACCTACATATCTGAAAGAATTAACTATTCGAGGAGCAAAAAGCTCTTTAAGCTAACTCTAAATTATTTTGAAAAGAACAAGAGTATAGGGGGATTCAAACCATTGAACATTGTCTGAGTTAGGTAACGAAGTTAAATAATTATAAAATGTATTAATTGGATTTGAAATGGCAAGAAACATGCATATCTTTAGATAACTCAAAACAGATTTCGTACAATAATCAGAATTCAACCTGAACAAGCACAAGTCTTGTGAATGCTACACCAACCATGAGCTAGAAAATGTTAATATATTTTTCAAACACCCTTTCTAATTTTACGTTAATATATAAAACCACTTGATGCCCTGAAACATCTATGTACTACAAGAGGCCATTTAAATATTGCACTTTGCAAAGGAGAAAATAGCTCGTCAATTTTATTGATCGGAACCATCTTGTACCAACAATCAAGCCTCGTACCAACAATCAAGCCTCGTAAGCTCTAAATTTTCAAAGGCCGATGCATCTCCAATTTAGCCGTCAAAATGGAAAAAAAATTGACAGAATACAAGGTAGCAAAACAGTGGTATGAATCAACGACGCTTAATGTGCAGTTGTGTGATGGAACAGCAACCATGAATCACAAGCAGAGTGGGGTAAGTGGTATTAGTTGCAACAAAAGGCATATGCGATTCATAGGTACGCATTAGCTTCTAAATGGGTAATGATTTTTAATCATGATGAGCCAGGCAGTGGCTCACTCACACTCACCAGTGAGAAGTGTTACTGTTCCTCTCACAATACAATTGACATTATTTTACAATACAATTGACATTATTAATAAACTCTCACCTCAGGCACTATTGGTCCGTAAAGTGCCAAACTGAAGTCAAACGGCTCGCCTTGGACACCCAACGCCGAGAAACCAAAGAGACCCTGAGGCTCACACCTGACGCTGATATTTTTGGCGTCTGGTAGAGCCACCGTTAAGGTACACCTTGTCCGCTGAGCCCAGAGAACCTCCGGGTGCCGACTGCTCGAACCCACAAAACAAAAATACAAAACTGGATATTAGGATGAGTTATTTACGCTACCAAGAAAGCAGAGAGAAACTTTCAGACAATGAAATTGACAGCGACATTGCTGACAAATAAGCTATAGAATAATTTTGCACAACAAAGTTGTGAGAGAACCTCATTCTGGATAGAGATTGAGAGAGGTCGACGATGGGAATGGCGGAGTAAGTGGTGGACTGTGATGGAGATCAAGCAGGGAATGGAGTTGAACCCTAGAAAGAAGGAAGACACTGTTGGTGTTTGTTTGTTGGGTCAAATATTATAAGTTCCAGTGGGGATGGTGTACGGAGTCAATTTTGGTCAACTCCCGTCATTGGCTAGGGCCCACCTGCAAGAAGAACACAAGGCGAGAATATTCTTGCCGTGCGTGTTGCGAATTGAGACCGTATGCTCTTTTCTTTTCCTTTCTTTTCTTTTTCTTATATTAAAATTAGTATAACACCCTGAAAAGGGGTCAATTTTCACTTTTCTATTAGCCAGTTCAGTTTTAAAAATTTAATAATAATTTTATCCTTATTTCATGTTTAACCAAAAGGTAAGCATTCGAGCGTGAAGATGCAGTCTGATGGTAAAAGAACCCATCTGTCTCGTATTCATCTGTTATAATTTAAATTTAATAAATTTTTATCAAAATTTTAAGTATACTTAAATTTATTAAGAGAAAAATTATTAAGAAAGTGAGTTTGCTGCTCTTTCTATATTAAAAATGTATACTCAGACTTACTAAGAGAAAGGAAACTATTAAAGAAATGAATTTGCTACTTTTCATATTAAAACTCTTTTTATTTACTTAAAACAAAGAAAATAAAATTTTCACACATTTAACACTCAATTTCAACATATTTTTATCATTTTGTTTAATATAATAATAATTGCATAATTGTTTTAAATTTAATTTTAAGATACATTGATCTTTTAGCATCTCACAGTTTGCATCATTTAACACTATTATACGAGAAAGTTAGAGTGACAAAATTAAAAATAAAAGGGTGTTGTAATTTTCTCTTCTTTTATATCCATCAGTATACTAATAATAATTATGAAATAATATATTATAATAACAGCATAAGAATATATATAGTTTATATAAAGATGAATGCACTTTCATGTCTAATATAGCTCTTATATTTAAAATAAATAAATAAATATATATATATATATATATATATAGAAAAAGAAGACATAATGTAGATCCTTTTCTAACACAAAACTTTAGATACCCTACACTACTCAAGTAGTGAAGGAAATTTATTTATGGAACTAAGACATAAAAAATATAAGGAACATGAGGCACTAGTTTAGTCTTAGTTAAAAATATTTCGATATTTAAATTGGTGATAAGAAAATTAAAAAATTAAGCATATTTTTGTAAAATAAAACTTACCAAAGCCTACTATGCATGCAAGCAGCATACCAATTTCTCTCACATTTAGACAATAGATTTAAAAAAAAAAAAACTTATTTCAAGAGAAAAGAAGAAGCGGTAAGAAGAAATAAACTGAGTCTCTAGGAGGGGAGTTGTCCTTGTAGTATGCAAGATCAAATAGACTAATTTGTACACGGACCGAAACTAATCGGGTGAATTAGGACTATAATAATAATATATTCCCGTATTTGGTGCAATATGGACAAAGTTATAGACTTTTTATCCACGATATGATGCATGCTTGATTGTGACTAAATATATATTTTTAAAATATATATATATATTATATTTTATATTTGATTAAATTTATATTTATAATATATATTATATCATAATTTATTAAGCCATTTTTTATTTCATATATTTATTATTAGTTATTTTGTATGATATTAGTTGATAGCTTCTTTGTTTAAATTCTTTAATTAAATTAATTATTTTTGTAAAAAATATAAAATATTTCCTATTAATTTTTGTTTGAGGTCAAAAATATATTTCATTTCCTTCATATATATATATATATGTGTGTGTGTGTGTGTGTTTATTATTTCATTAAAATATCACAAATACTTGTTTAACATTCAATTTATATAACATTATATATATAAATTCATAATACTATCACAAATAAAATAATAAATTTTAAATGTAATATTATATTGGTACATAAGTCATATTAATTATATGTAGATTATATACTAATACAACCAATAAAAATACACTCATAAACATAACTCCAACTGCACAACCTAATACAGTTATTAATGTATTCATTCCTAAAGTATCCACATCTCAAAACATACTTAGGTGTATGTGTAGTTTTATACTTTCTTGCATTGGTGGTACTTAAGAGGTTTGTTTAAATACCATCCCTTATATTCCAAATATCAATTTTAGCTTCTTCAATTGTAACATAAGATTTATATAAATTATTTTTAAACTCATTAACTTGTTCTTGACATTTAGGCCAAGAATAAATGTCGATGTCACTCTTAAATGCAACATAAACCGCTTTTCTTTGCCATAAAATTTAAGCGCATTTAACTTAAATAATTCATAAATTACATAACAATACAACAACCAATTTAATATATATATATATATATATATATATATATATATATATATATATATAAACAACCTTTAAAATCAACATAAGCTCATACTCAAATCCTACAACATAAATTGTACATACTTGTTCGAAATAAAAATAAGTAAATATAATAGAATTGCAAACACAAAAATTTTCTCATAACCGACAAGTGATAATAAATGCAAACACAATAAACCAACATAAAGCAGTATGGCAACTATTTAATCTTTAAATGATAATCCAAACTCTATTTTTTCATCATCAATCTTAATTATCTTGAACACCTCCACATTTTGAAGCGGTTCATTTTTTATTTGGATACGCTCAAGTTGTCTTTAATAGAAAACTAATATCTTTTTAACTCTATTGCTAAGTACTTATGATAGTTATTCAGAATTCTGAATACTCACTAAATTGAGTCATATGCTCTTTTACTTCCACCGGAAGCTTGTGCATATCTTCTTAGCTACATCACAAAACTTACAACTAAATCAACTTGTGATTTTTCCTTCCTCATACTTTAATTGATTACAGAGTGTATGGTTTAATTGATACTCATTGGAGAAGATATATCTTCAATCCCAATTGCTTCATTTCCATCATCCAAATGCATATCACTTGTCATGTTTTTAGTAGTGTATTTTCAAAACCCGAATTTGAACAATTCTCAACTAAACTCTCTCAACTATTGTCATTATTCCAAACTTGAAAGAACCAATGTCACAACACATAACACGAGCAACAACATCATCCAATATATCCAACAATGATTCATCTTCTTTCTTAGTCCAAACACATATGCTTTTCTCTATTTTGAGTAGCACTACTACTTTTAGTTTTCATGCCTATGAAATAATAATTTTCACTTCATAATAATAATAAAGTTCATATAACTAACAAAGAAAACAATTCATTATATATTCATCATCAACAATCCATCAAAATATTTCATTTCAATCATCAAACAAAAAGTATGAAAACTAATTATACAACAAAGTTAGTTTATGAACAAAAATTCATATCCACTCATCAAACATTTGTTTAATCAAATCATCTCCATCTAGTCCATTGACTTGGAGATGCAACTCATACAATAACATCTTCCTCTAAAACATTTTGACTATTCGATGACAAATTATATACAATTTCATTGAGATCAACTCACATTTCCCTCTAATAAGATTGTGTATAAGATGCATATGTCATAATAATTTGATTCTGTCTTAATCGGATAGGAATATGGACTTTTAAAATCGCCCAACACATTTTAAGAATTCCAAAGTAATGTTTTATGACATTTCGCAAATGCATGCTTCATATTAAAATATTCCTCAAGAACCAATTGGATAGAATCATCTCCATTCTGAAAAATAATATATTGTTCCCTATAAGATGCAAGAAATTCTTGACTATTAGTATAATTAGTATACACAAGGTAATAATAACCTAACATTAAAAAATATATACTATTAGTTTAGTTCTAAAAAAATCCACACATTCAATTTTTTTTCTTTTAATATTTTCATGTCCAACTCTTACCACTAGGTACTCTTAAACCATTAGGTTTATTTAGGGCATCATGTAACATTATTGACTCAGAAGCTAAAGCTTCCAATTCAGGTAGCACAAATATGAACTTTATATTCCTTGAACAAACACCTAAAATATTGATTGCAATCTCATCCTTTCTCATTCTATATCTTACTTTATCTAACTCGTGTACATGCACTTTAATATAGATTTTATTTAGTGCTTCCAAACAATTCTGAACAATCTATAAATTAATTTAACTTAAAGTATTGTAACAAAAATAAGTGACTAAACATTGACATAAATATTAGAAAAATAAAATAATCCAATGACATACCTTAAATATTTTTCCAAATATTATCAGTGCATTATAAGGAACTGGATCCGAATTCTTAAACAAAATTTTATGTAATCGTATAACTGCACTTAACACTGAATTGAAGTGTCTACTGATTGTTTCCTTTTACCTATAAAATCTATTAACAATAGTACAATTTCTTACATAATGAGCAAGTATGTGCGAAAATATACACACTTGCTCCTCTAATGTAACCAACTCATCTTTCTTGATATTTTCATCATGGTATAATAGTTTACATAATATCACAATGTTCTCATATCCATCCTCAGTTGACTAAGACAAAACACATTACTTTCTAATAGTTTATTTACTAATGATAAACGTGTCTCATGATTTGCAAATACTTGATTATTATTAAGAACTTTTCTATCATAATATCATGCTAGAAACATATACATCAATGTAACCATTATCATACATATAAAATAGTTTTTCATCTCTAATTCATTTGCAATGAACATTGCAACAAACTTCCTTCAATTCATATATAAAATGTATGAATATGAAAATAAAAAATAAATTAGAATAGCAAATAAGTTAGATAATGTGTAAATCACTCAATTGTAATCTATCACAAATATAATCCATACGTAAGATACAAATGACTACAAGACGCTTAATAAGATGAATACTACATAGCATCCATTAGTAATCTTTTTCAAATTAATTGTTATGGAGCTTTAAATGTGCACTTGTCACCAATCTGCAACTAAAAGAAATGGCATTGTCATATTAATATATATTTCACTTAAAGAAAGAATAAAAATATTAGTTTCTTGAATCATTATATTCCTATAGGTATAACTAGTTGGAATGAAAATTAGTCTTTAGTTGCTCCTATAAATAACCATAATCAATCCAGTCAACTATCGTAAATGTCTAAACACAAAATATATAAGAAACAATTTTGACATTGAATTCTCTTCTACTTTCTAGAAATGTCGAGTTGGCTTTACCATTGTTGAAATTCAAAAGCACATAACTTTACTCACTCGATTATCCCATAATTAGCAAAGTACCAAAAGGTAGTTAATAATGCAACACCATTCAATACTTGCACTCAAACCATTTTCACCGACCAATACAAGTAGCTGACCAATATTATATGCCCTTCATATTGCAATAATTCCTAAAAATCATTAATTATAAATGGTACATCTAACTCTTCTTTTCTTTTTCTTTTTTATGAAAGTGTCATATGTAAGCATAAATAATTTATACACAACATATTGTTCAATATGATCAATGCATGCATGGTTGTCTCCAAAATTGAAGTATGGAATCTTTGAACCTCAGAAATGGGTTAGCCAATGGTCATTAACTTGTATTTAGTCTATTTGACCCTTTGCTTATGCTACCTAGAGTCTTTTTTTCGCTTTTCTAGGTACTTAGCAGCCACCAAAATCATTACTTTTAAATTTTATTATTATATATATATATATATAATTCTTAAGTG
Organism: Rhamnella rubrinervis; assembly: GCA_007844105.2. Classification (NCBI taxonomy): domain Eukaryota; kingdom Viridiplantae; phylum Streptophyta; class Magnoliopsida; order Rosales; family Rhamnaceae; genus Rhamnella; species Rhamnella rubrinervis. The sequence goes on along the minus strand of CM017574.2, from coordinate 11,982,883 downwards.
AACATTTTATATAGTTTTGTACATAAGCTACATTGCTCATTGACATTGTAAAACATATAATAACTCGTGTTTGAGATAGAAAATCAATCCATTAAAAGGTAGATTCCCACAATTTATCAAAACAAATTTGCCATCACATAAAGTCAACTACAAAGCAAATAATTTCTATCATAGATTCTTCAAATTAAATAAAGTAAAATTCAATTTAAAATCAACAAAATCCAAGTTAACCAAATGTAGGACATAAAAAACTTTGAAGTGTACAAATTAATTTAACAAACAATTACGACAACAAGAAAAATTTATTGTGCAAAGGAAAAACCAAGTAGTGAAAAAATTCAATTCATAATCACATGCCCAATTCGCGAATCAATATTATTCTCAGACACAAGAAAGGCTTTTCACCAAAGCTAGCTTGCCTTTGTGGTGAAGCTTAGTCACATGCCCACCCATTAAATAGAAACCACAACTACAAAATTATAAAATGCAAATTATACTATTGTATTACGTGTCAAAATGAAGAAGTTTTTCGGAAATTTAAAGGGCAAATTTTACTACAATAGAAACAAAATGATCTACATGATACCAATTAACCAAACAATAAGTAATTCACATATAGGTATAGCATGATATATGGAGGATGTCAAAAGTGAGTGTGTTTTAAATGTAAATTGAATTGAACCAAGTATTCATGGTATGAATAGTGAAAGACGAAGTTAGCTTGTTGAAAGTTGTGGAAGTTGATAGATTCAAAGGTGAATCATTATGTGAAGATTTCATCACCGCTCGAGAATTTGTAGATGAGAAAATGGAATTTCTGGATGAAAGTTGTAGATCGTCGGGGATCGTAGGTTTGAAGACCGAGGAAATCATAGAAATCTAACAAAGAAATCACGAGAATGCAAACCACGGAAGGCAACAAAGAAGTGACAACAATGGCTACAATAATGAAAGCGGTGACAAAGGCAACGATGAATTGACAAATTGACATACAAAGGCAAAGGTAATACTTCGACAATAAGGACAATGTCAATGGTGATAGGTGGCAACACGAAAGAGGTCAAATGCTAGGCAATAATGGGTAAAATGGTGAGAAGATAGAAGATTGACTAATTATGACCTACTATTTTACGGGTCGTAGTCTCTCAAATTATAATATTAATTTGTCCACTTTCACTAATTCAGCCCATTTAAAATTAGTCCCGTTGATAATAAACATTGTTTTTTCTAATTTTACACTAAATTAGTAAAGTTGTTCGGCTTAATGTTAAACATAACGTTATGTGAGCGACTTTCTTATTATGCTACGGCAATGCAATCATAATAGATGTTGTACATGGTGCAAAATAAAGTACCACCATCGTTGTAGTAGGACTTATACATATCTCTCTAGATATCTTTATAGGATTTAGACGGATTGTCCTACACGAGTTGCATAGAAAATTAGGGCTTTAATGGCCATACAGCCAAATACCCCTTTAAAATTAGTCAAATAGCCAAACATATCTCACTTTAACTTGTATAGCTAAATGTACTGTTCTCATATATTACAATTACATTAATACCCTTATTATTTTACATGTTCCAAAACTCATTCTCTATCAACCCACCTCCCACTCTACCCGCACATTTACTTTTTTTCTTTACTTTCATTTATTTTCTTCTTTTACAAACAATTCAATTCTCTACCAACTCTTCTTAACACTACTCACGTCTTCTTTCATCTTCTAAATTCTTTCCAACACTTCCTCTCTAATCATTACATCAATTATAATTTCAAATCTCTCTCTCATTCCTTACTATCTCTACAATTAAGGTATGAACATTGTTATTTGTTATTTTATCTTTATTGAGTTTAGTTTGTTTTTTAGTGTTGTAAAAAAAACTATAATGAAAGTGCGTAGGGAGGAGTAGCAGTAGGATTCAACTGGAGAAGATGACTCCAGATTTGACTGTCTGATCCTAATTAGAGTAGTCAGATCCTACAATCGTATTCAACTGTCGGATTTATTAGAAATTGGTCGGATCCGACCAGATTGATATAATCTGACTGTCGAATCTGACCAAATTGATAGGATCCGACTGTCAATTTTTTTGGAAACTGGTTGGATTCGACCATATGGATAGGATCCGACTATCAAATCTTTTAGAAATTTATCGGATCCTACCAATCTATTTGAAGCCAAAAATTCCAAAATGTTTTTTTTAATATTTGTATTATATTTTATTGTATTATTAAATTTTTGTGTTGTTTTATTTGTTTTCATAAATAAATATGGAGGGATTTGATCATATAGGAATTATTGTGGCTTATGATGAATTGATGGTCAAATTAGAGGACGTAACTTGGGAATATGCAAATTACAAAACTAAGGTAACTTCCATTCCTAAATGGTGTACAAAATCTGAATTGGAAAACGATATACGAGTGCCAAGTAGATCGAAATTTCTTCCTCATCAAAATGAAATTCTTATAAGGTCGAAGTTTCAAGTCAGTAACTCCGTAAATAATGCGTGATAAGGATATGAGAACATTTATATTAGAAGTTAAACATGCACCTATCCGATCTCTTCTTCTTTATGTTGAGCGATTCCCATATGTCCACCCAAATTCACTTCTACTTCTAGCCATTAGCCCATGATAGTAAAGTCTTTGATACTCCATATGGATGATACAATAAATAAAGGCGTTCTTTAAAAACTCCATGTGATTGTCGCTTGTGGATGTCCATGAAGGCGTTGATTGTGGAGATGATGGAGCTGCAATGTTTCCTAATGAAGAGGAGCATCAACAGTTTCATAATATGGATAATGTCACACATGATAATGATGATGTTTATGATGGTGATGGTGGTTGTGATGACATTCCACGCGGATGAGAATGCATATGGTTTACATACATCGTGAGGAAATGATTAACAATCACCATGTGGTAGTTCCTTGGACTTTATCATTCGATAGTACAACATCTCGTGCCTCTTCATGGAACCATCTCTCACGCACTACTAATATATTCCCACCGGATGATGACTTAAACAAAATTATTATCAATATTGGAGATTTTCGATAACAAAGAACAATTAAAGATGAAATTAAGTTTGTAATGTATTGGTTAAAACAAAGAATTTAAGGTTAAAAGATCAACGAAAGAGCAATACGAGGTTTCCTGTTTGGAAGACACATGTCCATGGTATCTTCGTGCAATAAAAACAAAAGGTGCGGATCTATTTATTGTAAAGGCATTTTTTACCAAACGCAATTGCACTTTAGAGATTGCACATCGAGAACACAAGCAGGCCACAACTCTCGGATTATTGGGCAATGTATTAAATCTAAGTTTGAAGGAATTAAGAGTTTACACACCTAAAGAAATCGCTAATGATTTGCATAAAAGGTATGGGATAAATATCAATTATTTTAAAGCTTGAAATTTGTCCATAGTTATATATCGTCATATGGCGAGTAGCTAAATTTATATCTTTCAAAAGCCAATGGACATCTTGTCTATTCATTACCAATAATACCTAATCACCAATTAATAAATGTATGACTAAAAAACATAAACATTTTAATTTATAAAAAATTAATATAACTAAATTTATTCAAGGATAAATATTCAATTTGGAAAAATCTTACTCGATCATATAATATGGTTTAATATTCAAGATCAGTCTTTTTCCATTGACAAATTCAAGCATTTCATCACCAAAATTGTACTTCATCATTTTTCTTTTGTTTCATCTATGAAATCGCCCAATCGGTTTGTCATATATTGCACATTAATTTAGATTGATTAATAATAATTCGTGAGTAATCAATAAATATACTTAATAATAAAAATTAATGTAATATAGACTAATTTTAAAAACTTACTACTAATCGATTACCCAACAACAAAATATGGGGATTGAATACTTCAAAGTATTTGCCCGCACGTTGTCGAATTAGATGTGTCACCACTTGAATATGCTGTAACAATAAATTAAATTAATAAACATAAGAAACTAATAAATATGAATATAAGAAAGTAATAAACATAAATAAAATTAGAACACTTACATCATTTGTGAGCCATGTCGAACTAAATTCAAGCTCCTTATAAAAAACTCTTAATGAAATGGTTTCAGATTTAACAATCGTGATTCTCATCACCGAATTTATGAATTGTGCATATTGTCGGGTGACATCATCTGATATGGGACAGTGCATATCAAATGTCCTATTAGACCTTGGCAATGTGCGCACCATTTTGATCGTAAGATGTCACATTCATATGGACTTTGAATGTCACATGCTATCCTCCTTTTTCTCCTTCCACCAACCAATTTCTCAGGGGACATTGTGGTGAACACTTGGACACCGTGGATCCTCTCCTTTTTTCCCTTTCGCCACCAATTTTGGTGGGACATTTTGGTGAACACCTAGATATCTGTGATCCAAAGTAATGGGAGAGGTTGGCCTAGATACATCGAATATGAAGTAGTATCTACATGCTCGGTGTTGTTTCACTTCTACATTAATTGTCTCATCACCTCCACCGTGATCCATACCATAATCATCACCTCCAATAACGCCATCATCTCCATTCTAATAATAATAATATGGAATTTTGGGTAAATAATTAAAAATACTATAGGTTTGAAAAGTCTAACATAAATAACTAAAAATGACTTATTAAATAGTAAAATGGTGTATTATTACTTTGAACTAATAGTATCTTTGTTCGATGACATTAATTTCAACAACATATCTATTTTTTGTTCAACGCAAGATAATTTATCTTCAATTCAAGATAATCTAGATAATTTATCTCGATCAAGATAACCTATCTTCAATGGAACATAATATATCACAATTAAATTACCCTAAAAATAAAACCGTAGTAAATATAAGTGTAAGTTTATTATTAATACTATTATTATATATACCTTATATCTATCACAAATATTATGGAAAACAAATGACATATAGATTGGATTAGCTCAGGTGTTGGAGATGCAGTGGGTACATCTCTATATTTGGATTAACATGTGGTGTGGAGATGCAAGTGGGCACATCTCGTGTATCTTTTCTTCCCTCCAACTTTCTTCATCGTGATTTACATCGTTCCTTTTACTTTCTGCATCATTATTTTTCTTTTCCTCAACAATGGGAGGTGCATCATATGGTCTCCTACTCTATAAGCCAATAAATAGATCGCACAAAATCCATCTCAAAAGGTGTTGGCTCCAACGCACTAATCACCTCCATTTTCACATTAAAAGGTAAATGACAATGAGATACAAATTTTAATAAATTGTCTAGATAATTTATATAGGATACCAATTTAAATTAATAGTCAAAGTAAATTAAACAATTAATTTTAAAACTTAAACTTACATTGGGTTTAGAAAAATATGGCCGAGCTTCTTCATAGTAGCAAATCCTGTAGTAATCCAGCTTCAGAAAACAAGGATAAGTAATATCCTTATATTTAATCTCAAACATCATAGCTATCTGGAATGGTCTTGTATCCCCATAACTATCAAACGGATATGCATTATTATTAACTATTAATAAAATATAAATATAATTCACACAATATATTTTACTGAAAATTAATAGTTTACGTGAAAGCTAATGGAACCGATAGGGTGTATGTAAGCGGGAATTATTAGCTCATGCCGTGACAACCGCGCATTGACCGACCATAATATAGTATAATATTGTACCCCAAGGATGAGTTGAAATAATCTAAATCATCCAAAATATCTATATAATCAATACCACAAGAGTAGGAGCTTCTTCGCTTAACACAACTGTCTCAAAAAAAAAATAGCAATGATAGTCTCAACATGTCATGGTCGTCCTTACATGTCGTTGTATTAAAAACATCTACAATATCACTATTATGTAAAAGAACTTTCCTACCACCAAAGTATGTGTCATTTAAAACGATGAGGAGATGGTTTGTCTCAGAGGTATGGCTCCATAACATAACACGTAGTCGTTTCAACTCTTGTATAGTAAACCTAGCCTGCTTCACCAAAGCTAAACTCCATCACCTCCATATCATGACCAACACATTGTCGCCATAGCATTTGGTTAACGATTGACCCACTCACCTACAACTCGTTTGCACATAGAAAATGGCCAAAGCATATACTCTAAAATAAACCCAACTGTTTACTATTCAATTTAGATCTTATCTTTTTCATTGCTTCATTTAAATTTGACTTGATTGTCACCTTCGCACTGCACATGTTATCCTTATTGAACATACGGAAATATGTAATTCATTCCTTTGACATAGCTTTTCACCCATGGCATTTAAACTTGAAAAAGGTACGAAACTCATATAAATAATAAACCAATAATAGCAATAGTATTACAATATAAATAGTATTTCTTTTTCCCACAATAATTATCAGTCAAAGAATCTCACACATACACATACAAAAAAAAAAAGGATGACAAAAAAATCTCACAAAAAAGATGACTTTCTAATCTTATACATATAATAGTTGTACAATATCTTGTTCCATGATAGCAACATATATATACACCAAAATCCATTAATTCTATAATAATTTTTAATGATGAAAATATTTATTCTAATCTACTACAATTAATTTCCATACATATTTTTTTTATATATTTTACTATAAAACTAATTAGAAGGAGGGACATTAAACATAAAAATTGAATAAAAGCAAACAAATAGATTTTGTTGTTTTTAATGACGACAAAAAATATGATGTGGGTGGTGTAAGTTATTTGGAAAGGATCTACTATGCATATGGACCAAATCTGCCTCTGTCCCACATCAATTACTTGAAAAGAGAAGAATACCTTCAACACATATAAATAAACTCATTGAAAAGTATATAAATGTTTTGCATGAATAGAATTGTACTAATTCTATGAAATTAAAATCACAAAGACAATAAACAATTCTATGTCTTTCTCTTCTTACTTCTCTTTTTCTATTATAGATTGTCTTGGTTGTTACTTACGGTATGTGTACTCACACTCTATGATCAAATTAAAGTCAAACCCAATATATATTTCCACTTTCCCAATTGAATTGCAAATTGGTAAACTCTTACATCACAAAATTCTCATATTTACCTCCAAATATTTTCTTATCAGAAATAGTATTGTCACATATGTCTGCAACTATGTTGCTGTTAAAGATCTTATGATGTACTTTGCTGCCATGTTTTAACAAAATAGATAAAGAATACAATCATAATTATTATACATTTAGCAAAAGAAATTTAAAGATATGTCCAAATTCAGATCATGGTACATCACCAATTTCATGACAAGGTCAAAGAATGACATCAATCGAAGATTTTAAAAAGGGTGAACGACATTTAGTGAAAGGAACTAAGATTCCTGTAAGTGGGTTAGAGTATGTGATTCTAAGAGGAGAGGAGGAGGAGGGGTAGGGTTGGGCTAGAAAATAAGTATAATTTGGTCATTCCATTCATGAGAGGGACCAGTGTAATATTTATATAGTTTAATTTAGACTAATAATACAATATTTATATAGTTTAGGCATCAACAATGCAATATTTTTCTTATAAAAATATTTATAAGTAATAAGAAAACCAAGGAACATGTTTTTTCCCACATAAATAATGATAGAAGAAAGAACAAGTTCTATATATATATATATATATATATATATATATATATAGTACCGTTATATATACATATAGGTTGCATAAATTAAATAATTGATGCTAGTAAATATTGATTCTCAACTGTAGCATTGAACTCTTAACTGGATCAGTGTATGAAAAAGTCATTAATGAGCAATAACAAAGCATTGAATATCATAGGAAATCAAAATACAAACGCCGATTTAATCAAATATTGGTAATTGAGAAACAACCAATACAAAGACTAGTAGTGGATGGACGCAATATTAACAATTCTATGTCTTTCTATTTTTTTCTTTCTATTGCATTGTCTTGGTTGTTACTTACGGTATGTGTACTCACACTCTATGATCAAATTAAAGTCAAGCTCAATATATATTTCCATTTTCCCAATTGAATTGCAAATTGGTAAACTCTTGCATCACAAAATTCTCATATTTACCTCCAAATGTCTTCCTATCGAAATAGTATTGTCACATATGTATGCAAATTATGTTAATAAAGATCCTGAGGTTTTGCTGCCATGTTTTAACAAAATAGATAAAGAATACAATCATAATTATTATACATTTAGTAAAAGAAATTTAAAGATATGTCCAAATTCAGATCATGATACATCACCAATTTCATGACAAGGTCAAAGAATGACGACATAAATGATCAAATTCAAAACAAAAGTGTGACCTATATGCCAAAAGGCGACACTCAAACTATGACCGGTTATTCACCATAAGTCATTGTCATTTATAAGTTATTCCATGGGAGCCATTTTTGCTTTTACTTTATCAAATACATTTTCTATATTTACATGATCCGAACAAGGACACTAATATTATATATGTAATTAATTTCAATTTCCTTTAATTATATTTTTATTTATTCAAGATGGTTTGCTTTATGATTCTTCCGCTTATACTTATGTAAAACTGTATTTTGCAATACTGAAAATTAATGTAGTCTTTCATAATCAAAAACTTAATATAATTTTTATATATTCACATTATTACATAGGAATGCCTTCCTATTATTAATCTTTTATATATTTAAACAAAGCAAGTATTACTTCTCCAATTATGTGCTTTAGAAATTACAGAAAATATAACAAAGATTAATATTTGAAATACAAAAAATACATATTACAAATATAAAAAATCAAAAGAAAAAAATAAACGGATTCGACTAGTTTCCAATAGATTTGACAGTCGGATCTACTAACAATAGGTCGGATTCGACCAATTACCAACAAATTTGACTGTTTGATATTTATGGGAACTAGTCGGATTCGACGAGTTCCCAATAAATTTGATGATAGGATCAATAATAGACGGATCCCACCAATTACCAACAACTGATCGGTCGAGATATCTATGAATTGGTCTGATCGACTTTTCTTCCTCTTTTCATTCATAGTTTGTAAACCCACTCTAACTAAACATATTAAACTTGCCCCAAATCTACTACATTTCATAAAAATTAAATTTTAAGGTTTAAACTTATCTTAATAATAGTTTTAAAACTTCCTCATATCAATTTTAACATTTCACATATAAATTTCATATACTTATACAAAAATATTTAAAAGTGATTACATAAAAGTAAAACCACTTATGGAGAACAGAGAATGACAAAACCATCGACCTAATTAATGCGAAATGGCGGCAAAGAACACCCATGCAAATGACGATGGCACCCACGCAAATGAAGGCGACACCACCCAGGAAAAGCGCGATACCCACGCAAACAACTTATCATCTCACCACAAGACATCATGCGACCATACGCATTGAAGGAGACAAACGGTGATAAGAAATCATCGCCCAAATGTGTGCGCATGTTTTTGACTTTCTGATCCAAAACAATATTTGTTTAGTTATATAAATGTAAAGTCGATATGAATAGTGTAATTATAATATCTAAAAGCGATATTTGACTATATATGTCAAAGTGATATAAATTTAACTATTTAACTAATTTTAACGGGTGTTTAGTCATACCACCGTAAAACCCATAAAATTAGAGTTTGAACTACTTAAACAGAAACATTAGGCCTCAAATAACTAATCCATAGTAAAAGCCCAATAATGTGACCCATGATGAAGGCCCTATAATGATCCTAAAGAAAACATAACATAGCCCCCTTTTTTCAGCGGGGCTAATCATAAACTGTGACCACGAATCCAGCCGGGTGAAAGTGCATTCTCAAATGTTACCACTGGGCCAAGCCACAGTAGCCCTTATGCTTAAAACTGACAAGAATGAGTTGAATGTGTACCAATCTATATAATATTCTATTTGATAAATTTCAAATGATGAATAATTAGGCTTTAATAACTTAATTGTTTGAAGTTGCCAAAGATTTATCAACGTATTAATTTAATTTATTTTGATAAAAAGAAGAAGAAAGAACTTCTCTTTATGCCTTGACTCACAAATCAACATTTCACCAACGATACCATTTTATATGCTAGATCTGAATGAATTTAAAAAAAAAAAATTTGTTCGCTCTTTTTATTTGTTTTATATATCACATTGAATGGTACTAGTAATTTAGAATTTACACCTTGATTTTATTTATATGTTTTCAAATGTACGTGATTAAGCCAGTTTGTTATGTGGAAATTGTTCTAACACGATCAATATCCAAAAAGCTCAACTCATTTTCCTAATTTCAAAGCATAATTTTTTATAATCGAATTTTTGGCCTTTGTAACTTTGTTTTCAAAATTGTTGCTTAATTTTATTTGTCAAAAGTATTTATTAAATGGACAATTTAATATATTTAAGGCTAAAAGGGTTTTAATTAATCTCCAAATTAATTATTCTAGTGTATATATATATATATATATTATATGTATATATATTATGTTTATAGAATTGATTATTTAGAAATTGAAAATTGCAATCAATATTATTACATGCATTTTGTGTGCGGAACGGCCAAAATACTGAACATGCATTGAATATATTCCCCATAAAATCCAAATCACGTGGCTTCCATGCTGTCACGTGACACGCACCTGCGAAGCCCCTCTGACCATTGACCGACCTCCTCCCCTCTCTCTTTCTACTGAAATTTTCAGAATGAAAGAAATTGAGTTCCTTCATAATTTATGAAAACCCTAAAACCCTAACGTAAACCCTAACGGAAATTTTAGCCCGATCAGCATGAGCGACGACGTCATGAACGTCGACCAATTTCAGGGCTCCAAAGCTCAAGCTCTCCATTCTTTAACTACGGGCACGTTGGGCTCGTCCTTGTCTAAGCTCTCCGGCTCGTCGCGTGGCATACCGTCGAACAAAGACTTCCATTTCTTTTACAACTTCGACGAATTCAAAGCTCCGGTTGAAGAAATCTCGAGGCAATCACAGTCGATGCTGGAATCGATTGGCTCGTCGGCAAGGGTATGGGGAAAGAGATGGCTTTGCCTGAAGACATTGATGACGCGTACGATTGGCTGGTGAATATGAACGACGAGGTTTTGAAAGGTTCGACATGTCGGTTGACGAGTTTCAGAGGATTAGGAAGAAGGAGGAGGAGACCGGGCGTTCTACGAATGCACTGCTGCGGCTGCGGAGCTGGATAATGGGTTTCAGTTGGTATGTGGGAAGAAGAAGAAGGCGCAGAATTACTTGACTGACTGGTGAGGAACTCTGGGGGCAAGATTCGAGCTTGACGTCTGGGGTAAAGGTGGTCAAGAAGGATAAGAAAACTATTGGAGCGAAGCCAAAAGTGCCGTTTCATATACCGACTATTAGGCGGCCTCAAGACCAGTTTAACATTTGGTTAATAATTTGAATCAACCGTTTGAGCATGTTTGGCTGCAGAAGAGTGAGGATGGTCTGAGATTTATTCATCCCCTGGTGAGTCTGGTTTCCGAAATTTTGATGAGTATTGGGTTTATTGATTCTATTTCCCAACTTAAGCTTTAGAAATTTTCTTGACAAACATCAACATTAGGAGCGAGAAAACTTTTGTGTAACGTCTTAAGTGACTGGTTTATATGTAGGAAAAATTTCTTAGGAGTTCAACGGCTGCTCTTTGGTTTATGTCGATTTTGGTTAAGACTAGTTTATCAAATATATAATATGGATCCTTTGTCTATGCAACTTCATATTATAGCTTTCTTGGTTTATCTTTAAATTGATTGATTTATTGTCTTTCAATTGTTCATGCCAACATAGATGATTTTATTTCTATTTACTCTTGTTGTATGTGTGAAGGAAAACCTCTCTGTTGTGGATTTCATTGATAAAAGTGTTGCGGATGTTGAGTCTGTGAAACCGCCTCTTATAGAATGTACACCGTTCAAGCTTGTAGAGGAAGTTAGAGATCTGAAGGAGCTGGCTGCCAAATTGCGTGGTGAAAATGAATTTGCGGTAACGTTTGAGTACATTGTTTTCTTTTATATTGATATAAAAGATATACTCTACACAAGGAATTGTACTTTTAAATATTGTGTAGGCGGCTAGACTGTGCATTGATGGTCTAAAATTAGTTGTCTTAATTTGAGAATGAAAGCTTTTTAAAGGATTTTATGTAATTAATGCATGTCGTACAATATACAAACACCTAAGTGATTTTGGTTTAGTTTGCCCTTTCTTTTTAAACCGTTATGGACTGTGAAGGGTAATTTTTGTTTTGTTTTTGAGAATTAAGGGTAATTTGTATTTGTCATGTTCTTACTGTCATATCAAGAAAAGTATTGAATTCTTCAGTATTCTATTTTTGACACTTTTATGTGTATGATGAAAATAATAAAGATTTCATGGGCTTTATAATATTCTAGCTGTGTTAATTGTACTGAGATCATCTGTTTTAGCTTTTATTTTGTGGTTCATTATGATTTTTTAAAAGATTTGTATTCCCTTTTTAAATATTTGTGGTTAGGGTAATTACATATATCTTTGAGAAGGAAAATATTCTTTGTGGAAGGAGAATGATTGTGATTCCTATTGTTGAAATAGGGCAAGGGAGATCAGATAACTAATAATGAAAGAAATGAAAGATGTTATTGTCAAAGGTAGTTGGAGGAATAAGGCTTTGTTAAGGAAGTGATTGTAGGGCTTTAGGGGAGAGCAGGATAAGCTATAGAGTGCTACAGGAGGTAAGTTTGGCAGTGAGACATGGGGTTTAGGCTCTAGGAAGGTTAATGCTTAGAATGTGATGAGGCTTTGGGAAGGGACAAGAAAAGGGTGGGTTCTATTATCTTTCTATATTAAGTTCCAGCGGGAGTCAGATGCATTTTATAGTTCACCTGTTTTGGGTCTCCCTTGTTCCCTTTCTTGACTATTCTGTATTGCCTCAATTAGGAGGCTTTGTTGCAAATCATCTTGGCAAGTATGCTAGGGTACCATTGTGGTGTACCTGTTAGGGGAGCCTTGCAAGATTTAGAGGCATAGTGGATGGTTATAAGCAAAAAGTATAGCTTTCCTCTTTAGATTTGTTTTGGTGCTTGAGGACTTGAGGCTGTGAAGGCTTCTTCCCCACCCTTACTTTTCCTGTCTGTAGGCATTAGGAGCTTTTAAGGGCTTTACAAGATCCTTTGAGGCAGGTGATCCTTGAAAGCAGTTTGGTGGTTTATATACTTGAAGTGGATTTTTGTTTTGTTTGACAATTGGCTTGGGAGGATTGTGATCATTGGTAATTGTGGAATTGGCTCCCTTTTGGGTCTTCTATTGTCACTTTTATAAGCTTGAAATACTGCAATGTGCATTGAATGTGTGTATGCACATGTGTGTGTTTGTTCTTTTCTTTAATTGTACTAGTTGACCCTATCATACATGATAATGTTTGGATCAACTATGTGTATAGGATGTTAGCACTTTCCTGAGTGTCTTATCCCCTTCTGCTTTTTGGCCATTCTTCTCACCTGTCTCCTCTCTCAGTTGTTTTGCCTCTGAGTCTCTCAACTCTCTGTCCTCATTGCTTATTGCTGTTGACTTGCCTTCCATTTCCAGTTTAAACTCATAAGAAAGTACCAGAGTCTCAATTGAAAAAGTGCTGAGTGGAGGTAAACCTTTGGGTTCTTAGGATTTCATGAGTACCATACTAATCTTTGTTGGTTACTCAGGTTGGACATTTTGTTAGGTTGTATTTTAGAGTCTGCACAACAAATGGTATTCACTCTTTAACTTGGGAACTTACTAATGACGGTCTGTTTGGATACAAGAAAAGCACTGTTTTTTGCATGTTGTCTGTCACATAAACCTTGTTAATTAGCTTATCATTCTTTTACATAGTCAGGCACTTGGCTCAATTTTGGTTGGTTCTGTTATTACCCTGGCAGTACGGCATATTCATTTTATTATTCCTTTTCTAGGTTGATTTGGAGCATAATCAGTATCGCTCATTTCAAGGATTGACTTGCTTGATGCAAATTTCTACTAGAACTGAAGATTTTGTGGTAGATGCTCTAAAGCTCAATTCACATTGGTCCATATCTTAGGAAGTTTTCAAGGACCCTACTAAGAGAAAGGTCGATATCTTGCACAAATGCTTTTCTGGCTTTATAATATCTCTGCCACACTTTGTGATAATGTTTATACTCATTTAGGTAATGCATGGAGCAGATCGTGATATTGTGTGGCTTCAACGTGACTTCGCATCTATGTCTGCAATCTCTTTGACACTGGCCAGGTTTAGTAGTTTTAACCAACTGAACTTTGTTTTTAGTCTTGTTTAACTTAGAGATATGCTTCTGTGGAGCAAGTGATGAGGATCAAGAAAGGAAACTCAAAACATATCTTAGAAATAGATTTAAGAAATAGTCTAATTATTAATTTGTCTGTCTCTATTTCTGCTACTCTCCTGCATCAGCAAGTTAATTTCTTATTTTGATTCTTCATTTTTGCAAATGATTCTTTTACTCATATGTTTCCCTGCTTTTTCCCTCACTCCTGCAGTCAAATTCTCTTATGTTATGTTGCAAATTAGCTTTCATTTAGGAAAAGGAAAAAGTTAAAAAATTTTAGTTTTATTGTTCGGTTAAAGAAAACTGTGGAGGAAAAAACAGAAGAATTAGAATTATGTTGAGCTTCGAAACTTTATCTTACATGACAAATGTGAGGAAAAGGGATTAACTTTCCTTTCTCTTCCTAAGTAGATTCTGAACAAACATAGGTTAAATGTTTTGGATGGTTGAAGTGGAGACTTGGATGGCATTAGAAACTTTTGTGATAAATGCATGCATATATTCATTAAGGTCTTTTCTTCATTTGTAAGGTTGTACCAAAAGGTAGGGATGTTTGTATTTCATTTCATCTTTGTGTGAACTTGGTCATTTTGTCCACTAGCTGGTCATGGTGCATAAGGAACTGATTCCTTTCACTACTTCTAGTTTCAGTACCCTGCTATCAAATAAAATAATAGAAGAGTTTTTTGTTATATTCAATTTGATATACTCATTGATGTTCTTTTTCTTTCTTTCTTTCTTCTTTTTTCTTTTTTAGGCCTCAAAGGTATTGAAATTGGAGAAATAGTCTAGAGTATCTTCTGCTCCACTTTTGTGGAGTTACTGCTAACAAAGAGTGGGTTTCTTGTGCTAGTTTTATCTCTTTATTATTTAGCTCTCATAAGTTGCTTATTCTGCTGCTGCTTAGAACTTGACTAGTGATTCCCTCATAGTATAAGGTTAACCGTTAGCACTTTGCAGATACCAGAATGCAGATTGGAGATTACGCCCTCTTCCTGAGGAGATGTTGAGGTAACAAGTCAAGTTCTGTTATATGCTTGAGTTGGTAATGCTTGTTAAGAGGAGACTTAAGGTCTGTCTTATAGTTATGGTGCTAAAACAATCCTGAGTCGTGCATTTTAATTTTGGAGAAAAGTAATTTGAAATATTAGATGCTAAAATGAAGTTAATTTAGACAGAAAGTACTCAATTTGTATCAAAAATTATACTTTATTATGCAGTTTAGTAATATTTTAGCCATTCTTATATTTTGTTATGTGATTGAGGTATTTCAGTTCAAGATGATGTAGATTGTTTGACCTCCACAATCATCTAATTTTTCTTACAGATATGCCAGAGAAGATACACACTATCTATTGCATATATATGATTTAATGAGAATAAAATTACTCACAATGTCAGAGGAATCTGAACAGTCTGATGCATTACTAGAGGTATAACGTCTTTTGACAATATGCATCTCATTTATGTTTTTGCATCTCTGCAGGTTTCTTTTTCCTTTTCTTTTATGAATTTTTGTTTATGTTTTTATGTTATATCTTGCAAATTTTTGTATTTAAGTGGTAATTTGTACTCACAATTGCTGGAAAACAGTTTTTGTACATTGCAAGTGTACATTGTTGGTGCGCCAATTTTTCTGTATGTATGTGCCTTTTATTGTTAATTGGTTTTTACTTTGTTCTAGATAGTTGCGTTTTCAGAGTCAGTAATATGAAGATAACTGTATGCCTTTATGAAATTATTGGAAGTATTGGTAATTCAGGTCATACAAACTTGTTAATCATGATTCAGAAACCTTATTTAATATATATCTGTATGTCGGCCAGAAAATGTAATATTTTACTCTTCAGTTTCAAAGTTAAGAGTACTTAATTGAAGGTCTTGTGTCACGTTAGTATATAATTTTAGTGTGAGCTAAACAATGGTTTTTCTAAATATGTATTATTTGTGATTTGCTGGATGCAAGTTGGGGTGCACAGGGTTTTTAGTCTTTGTGATGATGCACTATTAGTGACACAATGCCCTTTGGCATTTATCAATGCCTTTTCTGTCTGACAGGTATACAAGCGCAGTTATGACTTATGCATGCAGCTGTATGAGAAAGAGCTTTTGACAGAAAATTCATATCTCTATATTTATGGGTATGTTACAGTGTCAGTTTCAATTGGCTTCTGGTTGCATTAGCTTATTATAGTCATGTAATATTTTTTACTTTTCCCTGTTTTGGCTTCTTTTAGCATCTCTTTGTTTCTTACCTCCTTTTCATGATAGAACTTGTCTGTTTTTTTTTTTTTTTATTTTTAAAATTTTCCTTTTTGTACTAGTTATGATAATTGACTTAATCTTGTCTCTACTTTTTCCTTTTTACTACAGGTTGCAAGGTTCTGGTTTTAATGCTCAGCAGCTTGCCATTGTTATGTACATTGCTTGTTTTATCTTACATGTTGTACAAAGTTTAAAAAGCTAATATATTATCCACCTGTGGTGGTAAACCACTGAAATGCCCTTCTGCATTTTCAATATGATTCTTCTATTTGTAGGGCCCTAAACCATAAATAAATCATAGGCTTTCAGAGAATGGGCTTGCACTAAGGGGAAACTGTTTTGGACCATAAAATGATTAGATGAACAAAGCTACTGTTTTTGACCAGTCATGCATTAATGTTTTATTGTTGGCTTATGTAAATGGCTTGACACAGGGCTGTGAGTGGCGAGATGTTGTTGCTCGTGCAGAAGATGAAAGTACTGGTTATATATTGCCAAACAAAACCCTTCTTGAAATCGGTAAATGGGAACCTGTGCAAATTCTACAAGCTTCTTCTGTTTTTTTTTCCTTTGATAAAACAAGCTTCTTCTGTTTGATTCAGTATTCATGCTCTATTTTTTTTTCTCTCCTGCTGTAGGGTAATTTTCAATCTTATTTACATATTTTTGTTTTATAATTTAAAAGCTAAGCAGATGCCTGTCACTACTAGCAAGTTGCGGCAATTAGTTCGGTCAAAGCACCCATACACTGAGCAAAATCTTGGTTCTGTTGTTAGCATCATTAGGCATTCTATGCAAAATGCTGCTGCATTTGAGAGCATCTGAAAGGGGTGTACGGAATGGTAAGGCTTATGCATACAGATCAGTTGATTAGAAAATTGAGATGATCTAGAATCTTTCTTTCCCAGTTACCTTTATTACCCTGCATGTATTGCAGACAGTTTTCTAATCATAAGATCCACCAACCAGATTATGCATGATGATCCTCAATAATTATCTTTTCTGCAGTTTAAGTTGATTATGTTCTATGCTTTTCCTTTCTCTTCTTTCTTTTTTTTTTTTTCTTTGAGAATTTATGGAAATTTAATTTAAGTAAATGTTATGTTATAGTGATGAACTATAGTACTTTTAAAAAAAAAAAAAATTGTTGAACTTTAAAATGGTATAACAATCAATTCAGTTCTGTTATGACACCCTTTGGATGAATCAGCATGCCCCACTTTTGTTACTATCCACTGGATGCCTCTGAATATAACTTGTCATGAGTGTGTTGAAAATTTGTCATCTCTGAGTTAATTGTGAAGTTTCTTGAAGTCTATGATGATTGAAAAGAAAATATAGGACAGGCTCATATTTTGGAATGTTCTTATCTTTGTTCTTATTTTATGGCTCTCATGATCAATCTGCAGTCTCTCTGCTAAAAGATGTAGCATGGTAGTAATGGTTGCCTCAGGTTACTGGAAGGATAATATTCCTCTATAAACATTCTATGCATTCTTAGGTTAATAAGATTTGCTTCACAGTGAAGTCATGTTTTTAGCTGTTAATTTATCTCATGAGCATGCATCTCAGCCCATGGAGCATGTTCCCATTGATATTGACATCTTCTAGATGTTTAGATTTGTTGATTGCCCCTGAGAGGACAGCACAGTGGCAAAAGCCACTGTTTCCTGTCCCCACCACAAAGATAAAAAAGGGTAAGAAAATTCTGTTGGTTAGCTTTAACTTGATAATCTTTTCGATCATTTTTGTTTTAGTTTCTACCAGATCAATGTGTTGCTGTTTGTGGACCATTATATGTGATTGTTCAAGAGTTGTGGAGAATTAGTAAGCACTTTCTATTGTGCAGGGCTGAAGAAAATATGGTGGTTGAAGAT
>CM017574.2:11902524-11964300 GCA_007844105.2 Rhamnella rubrinervis | reverse complement strand
GATTGAAACTTCCTTTTGAATTTGGATGTTACGGTTAGGAATGGAGTCTGGGTTGCTTGGTTAGGTACATTTGTCGGCCATTTGTCGAGGGGGTTTGGGTGCGAAAAACGGTCACCTTTAATAAGGCTTTCTTTGAGTAAGTTGGCTTGGAAGTTGATGAACAAGGATTCATTCGTTTTAGTTTTTCTTGGTAGCTTAGAGAGGAAATTTGAACCATATCTTATCTTTGCTTCGCTCGATCGGCACGCTGCACGAGTTATCTTATCTTACATTTAGGGGTGATTTGGATCATCGGGGTTCTTTTCCGAGGTTACGTTCTTGGTTGTGGCAATTTGGGGATGCCCGTTATTGAGTTATTCTGAGGCTTCGGGAGATTTATCGACCTAGCACCTTTAGCGATGCGGTTGATTCGATGGCAATTGGAACCCAGAGTTTAAATACGAACTTTTGATTGTGCTTCGGGTATTGAGAGGTGGCGATATTGATGGGCGGTAGGATGAGAGTTTGGCCCATTCGATTTCGAGCGCTTTCGGTCGAGATATCTATCTTACGCTACGGCCAATTTGCGCCTCAGGTGTAGGTTAGATATGTTTGGAAGACTTTCATTCCTCGGCTCCTTCGATCTTGCTTGGCGTCTTACTCGGTAGGTATTCCTAGGTAGCGTCTTGATTAGGAGGGATTCTCGTGGCACAAAATCACGAGAATTTGTAGTAGCGACTTAGAAGCCGTTCTCGGCATCTTGACTTGCCACTTATCACATTTCTTTTGGGGTTGTCACGGGGCCGCCGGAATCATATTGGATGCATCGGGTTCGATGGTTTTATGTTTGAGAGGTATGAAGGCTTCGCTAAGCCTTCAGTCTTGACTTATGAATTACTGCCATTGTGAGTGCACTTCTGTATCACAGTTTGTTGAATCGGGGGCATTTGTGATGTCTTCATACGCTTTAGCCGCTCTTTGGCTTTTATTTGGGCCCGACTAGGAAAGCAAATGTTATTGAGAAAGTGCGATGCCTGACTTCGGTTAGTGACTTCAGTGTGAAGTTTAGGGGTTCGCGGCTGCTCCTCGAGCTCTCAGTTATTCAGTGGTTTGGTCACCGTAGATGGGCTGGTTGAAGGTTATCTTGATGGTGCGGTGGCGGTTGCGGTCGGAGGATCTGGTGGGTACTTCGTCATGAGTAGGGTTTCATCAAGGTAGCTTTGTTGTCCACTGGATTCTGTTATGCCTTTGAGAGTGAGCTTTTGGTTATACTAGCATAGAGTGTCTTTAGAATTTGGGTGGGATCATTTATGGTTGGAGTGTGACTCACTTCGTCGACTTTTCATGCGAGAGGAGGTAGTCAGGTAGATTACACAAATGAATGGGTGGCGCTTTCTATGTTTCCGGATTGATTCAGGGTTTCTCATCTTGAGGGAAATGGTTCGGATCTTCTCCGAAGATGCGGTTTCTTCTCTTGGAGTCGATGGTGGTGGGGTCTTCCAGTTCTTGTATCACATGCATTACAGGGAATGTGATGGGTTTTAAACTATAGGTTTAGAAAGTAGTTTATTTGTACCTTTGTTTCAGGTACTCTTTTCTGGATTGAGATTTTCCCCTTTTGAGGTTTCTCTCATTTCGGGGTTTTCACGAGCGGCAGTCTTTGTTTATCTTTTGATTCTTACCTCGGATGTATTTTATTTTGGTACTTGTTGATTTGGTTTTATACTGCTGTAACTTTATAGGAATGTAAACTCTTTTAATTTAATAAAATTTTCGCTTGTTGGTGTGGTTTTGGAGGGATGCAACTTAGTTGGGATATCTCCATCAGGAGAGATGTGCCAACCTAGTTGGGATGTCTCTTGCGTCTATCCGACAGTAACCTCTTGATTATTATTATTATTATTATTATGTATTATTGTATTATTGTGTGTGTGTGTGTGTGTGTGTGTGTGTTATTAACCTCTTGATTGTATTATTTGTGTGTATTTTAGAAGAGAAGCTTTACATATATACAGCTTTAAATTTGGGGTTTGTAAACCAGGATGCCATGAGTTTTCTTGCGTAGCCACCATGACCTTTAAAATTTAAGCTCGAGTGGGTTTCGGATCCATAAGCTATACAACCGCGATCATCATTTCCTACCTACAAGTTCCACGATCGGTTTTGTTCCCATGCGATCGCATACTTGAGCTACTATGTCCTTTGTGGCGGATCCGGAAACTCGCATGGCTCCTTGTTCATTATGCGTGGTGTCATCTAGATAACTATCGTGGGCTGCTCATTCTTGGCGTCGAGCCGTCGCGAGATGCGTCGTGGCGTGGTAGTTTAGTGAAAATTTGTGGATTTGGATCTTGGGTTCGTTATCTGCCGTCGATGGGGAAGCGGGTGCTTCTGATTTGCAACTACCGGTGGCGTGGTCGTGGTAACGGTGCGATCAACTTTTCGTTGGGGCATGCGGGTTTGGATGCTTCTTGATGGGACTGCGTCGTCCGCGCGGGTTGAAAGCTTTCGGGCCATAGCGGTAGCAAATATCAACTCAGTCTTCCTTTCATTACTGCGGTGGGATCTCGTGTTGCAAGTCTTCGATCATTGTGTGGTGCTTTCGAGATTTGGTGTGTTCGCATTGGTGCTCCGATGGGCTTATCGATGGATTGAGAAGGTGGTAGTTCTTATACATCTTATTTTAGTTACGTTGGTGAGTGAGGGCTGCGGTTGGGTTGCATCAATCTTATTTGGTGGTGCTATAAATAAGTGGGTAAGTCGCGAGGCGATGGCGGAACTACTAAGTCGCTTCGGTTAGCTAGTGGAGGGACCGCTAGGCGTGAACTAGTGCATCTTGTGAGTCTTTGTTGGTGCGTCTGTAGCAGTTGCCGTTGGTGCATGCGTCGTGGTTCGTTGGAAGCACCGCGGGCTGGTTACTTGCTTGTGGGCGTGGGTGTGTAGTTCAGTAGGCTCGGATCATTAGGATTCTTGGTGGGTGGATTTGGGTTTATTTGCCTGGGCGGTTTAGGGTCTACGATATGGATCCTTTATGCTGGATTGGAAATGCTTGGGGGCGGAATCCGCGAGAAAATTGATTGTGAACATCTCGTTGCTAAGACAAACAGGGTGTTTCTAATATGGCGAGTTCACGCGGGCCACTACGCAAAGCGATCCTCGTACCTTCCTTTGATGCAATGAGTGGGTGAGTGCTGTGGGAAGAAATGTAGAAATAACTACAGGCATTCAACACCAATATAGGGGTGCTACTTTCACAATTCCAACTACAAATCAAAATGCCCAGCGGTAAAAGGTAATTTACGTTTCAATTAGAGTTACGATAATGCTTATAAAGCAGCATATCTTTGTGTTTAGTTCTCTTTGATTGCTAGGGTTGTTACATTAAAGGAGATAAACCATGGAAACATGATGAAGCTGTACACGAAGCTTAAGAGTATTTGGAAATTGGAAAAATGGAAGTTAATTTCATTAGGGCGGGGATATTTTCAAGTTCTGTTATTCTCCATGGAGGATCGTCAAAAAGTTTGGTCTTACGGATCACTGAATTTGAAACCGGGGATTATCCAACACCAAGCTTGGGTTAAGAACTTGATCCGATGATGCAAAAACTACATGCATTTCCGAGTTTGGGTAAGATTTTGTCGAGTTGGGAATATTGGCATCCACAAATTATATCGATCTCGCGGAGTGGGGTTCCGCGAAAATTGATAGTGCAACATTATCGGGCAACTTTGGTCATTTTGCTCGGGTTCTCGTAGATGTGGATTTGAGGCCGTTATGAAACTTCTATTACTGAAGCGAGGATTCTTGCGGAAGTTCAAGCTGCATTTGAATACTTTCTAAAATTTTGCGATAGCGCCGCGATCTTGGACATTGATTGGGCGGATGTAACATGATGCATAGATGGGCTCCAGTAGCGAAACCACCGAGAAAGGGGCGGTGAAACAAAGCGGGCTACTTCGAAGACCAAACCTCTAACTTCGGTACCTCGTAAGGATTGAGTTCCTCCGATGGTTGATTGAGGGTGGCGGATTGATTGAGAGCAGGCCATGCGGATAAGGACAACCTGAAGGGAAAGGGTGTTCAAACATTTTCTTGGATATAGGTGTTATTCATAGTGACCTGATATTGAATGACACATTTGATGATTTAGATGATGAGTTGCGGTTACGAGGATGGGGTTTTCTGGGGATCGCTTGAATATGCAAGTTTAGATCGAGATGGGTACACGTCCAGGGATCAAATCAATATGGATACAACTATGGTTCTCTGCGAGACCAACCAAGGCTACCGGTCGTCTCGGAAACCTGCGACTGAGTAAGCCTCGGACCATTCGGTATGAACCGAGGATCGAATGTGTGAACCCGCGGTCAAGCGAAAGCCGGTCGTCCGTGAAACTAGAGCAGTGCGTAATGCGTCGGGATCAACCACTGCGATCTGCGTCAAGCAGCGACTCGAGCCAGCCGTCCGAAACCAATAGATATTCTTTATTGGGCGTAGGGGTTTGGTAACCCGATACTTGAGGGTCTTGTATGATTTTTGTGTGCATAACCAAGCTCTGTTATGCTTGGTGGAGCTATGGTGCATTGATACAATTCAAACTCCTTTTAGTCTTACGTTAAATATGGAGTTCATTTACGCTAATAGGGCAATTTGTTTTGCCAGTGTGGATCTTTCTTCCGTTCTTTGGAGGATCTTTGGGATTTTGCTCGATGAGACAATCATTTACGTGGATATTATGAGGGTTGGAGATTGTAGTGATTTCCTTTGTGTATGGGAGTGTTTTCTAGGACATCGAGAAAAATCTTTGGGCGGTTTTGAAATCTAACTTTATTGATCATCCATTGGTATTGGGGACTTTAATGCCATTACAGGCGTAGAGAGGTGGTGGCGGTCTCTATCATTCTTCTTACTGACTTGAGCCCGCGGTGGAGGTTGCAGTGCATTACTTATTGATACTTCGGAGTTTTCTTCACTTGGGGTGGCGTGGGACAGCGGGTATATCAACAAATTGGATAGGTCTTTTGCTCGATTCTTGTTTAAGTGCAGGATTCCATTGCTTGTTGTACTTTAGGCCTTTCGATCATCATCATTACTTGAGTCTGAAAGCTTGGTAATGTGGAGTCTGCGCGTTTAGGTTCAATCATGTGGTGCTTTCGATAAGGATTTCAAATCCTTCGTTCGAGTACTTGGGATGAGGAGGTTGGGGAGTCCTTTCATAGGGTTATTTAAGCGAAAAGGTGAAGCATGCTCTTGGGGTTGGAGCAGGGGATATCTTGGTGATATTCATGAGAAAATCACTTTGGCTTAGGAAAAACTCCTTCGGTCAGAACATTATTGGAGCGGAGGCTTTCTTGATGAGAGATTAGCCAGGGAGGCTCTTGCTCGAGTTTATTTGGATAAGGCTCTTTCTTTAAAGAAACTATGCTTGAGATCGATTAATGGGGTTAAATGGTTGAGGATGGTGATCCTGACCACGAAATTCTTTCATTAAACTCCTAGGGTTATGAATCTCGGCGCCTACTGTCTTTTATCGTCGATTGATATTTGGATGAGGCTACCGTCGAGTCATATCATGGATTACTTGGATCTTTATTTTCAGCCGATGAGACCACCGACCGCAGTTTCTCTGGCTTAGATGGGATTATTTGAGCTCCGATTCTTGTAGGGATAATCTCGCTTTTAGCGGTTTGCGGGTCGAGGAGGTTAAGCGGTGATGTTCAACTTGGACGACCAGCGCCCGCCACGATGGATTTCAGGTTCCTTTTTGATTTCTTTGGGATTTTATTCATTTAGATGTGATGGATCACGGTGAGATCATTTTTCATTGAGGCTATTCACCCAGTCTCGATTCAAATTTCATGGTGCTTCTTCCGAAAGTTCAAGGTCTTGGACTCGGTGGACAAGTTTAGATCTATCATGTTAGGAAATTTCCTTTTCAAGGTGGTTTAAAAATTTTGGTGATTTGCGGGATTAAACTTCTAGAATTGTTTACGATAACGGTTGGTTTCATCAGAAGGAAATGTTGAGGATTGCATTGCGATTGCTTGATTGTGTCGACCACCTCGACGATAAAGTTTTTGGTGGGAATGTGGCTTTGAAGATAGACATCCATGAGCTTCGACTCTATGAGTTGGGATTTTACATTGGCGATCTTAGGCGGGTTTGTACGCACGAAATTTTGCTCGTGGATCAATCGATTTTAACATCTACAAAGATCTGATTGATTAATGGGGTTCAGGAGGGTTGCTTTGGTTTTGCTCGAGGGTTCGACAAGGTGATCAGCTATCTCGCTGCTTTTGGCATTAGAAGATTTTTAGTAGGTTTTATCCGGATGGTTTTCCGAGTTCTCTCTACGATTTCCTCCCAGAATTTCTCTTCTCCATTTCGCCTTCTTTACGGATGATGTGCTTATGTTCTGCGAGAGGACTTATCGAATTTGGCCGGTGTTTTGATGCTCTGCCCTCTACAATTTTTATCGGGTCAGTTATCGACTTAGATAAATCCCATCTATTTTGGTTACGGTGTCTACCATGACGTCGAATAAGATTTTGTGGACTTCGATATCAAGTAGGTCACTTCCTTTCATCTATCTCGGGGTATCCTTTTTAAAGGAAGCTACTTCGGTATTCTATCGCGGTCGATTTTGGGCGATTAGCCTCGTGGAAGGCCGCTCTTTTTATGGCGGTCGGTTGTGTTTGATAAACTACGTGATTACCCGAAGTTTGTTCACCGTTTATGATCTCTGAGATGGCTTTGTGGGTTTGCTTAGAGTCTCTTAATAAGGCTATTGAACTTCCTTTGAACCGAATCGTATTGGTTGAAAATCGGTCTCGGTTGCTTGAGTACATCACATTGTCGGCTACTAAGCGAGGGGACTAGGTGCGAAAAACACAGTCACTTTTAATAAAGCTTTGCTTTCGGAAGTTGGCATGGAAGGCGATGAACAAAGATTCCTTCATTTTGGTTTTTCTTAGCGTTTTTAGGGAAGTGAACCACTTTGCATTATGTTTCTTCTTGATCTAGCCTCCTTTGAGGCGGTTGTATCTCACTTTTCGAAGGGGCGATTTAGATCATCGGGTTTCCTTTCCGAGGTTCGTTTACGGGTTAATAATTGGTTGGGGATACCCATTATTGAGTTATTCTGAGAACTCTACAGAGTTTTATGTGATCGGACATTCGATTGGTGATCGGTTGACTCGATGGAGTTTGGAATCTCGACTAGTTTAGTGTGGCTTTTCCACGGTTGTCCACTTTTATTGAGCGGTGGCGATTTGATGGATAGGTAGGATGAGAGAGTTTGGTCTCATTCAGGTCTCGGGCATCATTTCTTGTCGAGACATTTATCTTCGTCTTTCTCGATGGCCGCCTCGTTGTGGGTTAGATATGTTTGGAAAACTTTCATTCCTCATTTCGCTCGATCTTGTTTGGCGTCTTACCGGTAGGTATTCCTATCGATGGCGTCACGATTAGGAGGGATTCTCCATGGCCTTAAAATGCAGATTTGAGGTAATGATTTAGAAACCGTTTCTCATCTCTTCTTGACTTGCCTTATCGGTACCATTTGGGGTATGCGGGTGTTACGCCGGGATCAGTTGGATGCATCGAGGTTGGTGGTTTCTATGTTTGAAAAGGCTATGGAGGCTTCTTTAACTTCAGTCTTGATTTATGAACTACGGCCATTGTGAGTGCACTCTACGCTATCTGGTTTGTTGAATCGGGGGCATTTTGGCAATGTTTTCATACCACCCTTATTTCTTTGGCTTTTATTTGGGCCGACTAGAAGCGAATCTTTGTCGAGAGAGTGCGATGCCGGCTTCGGTTAATGATCTTACAGTGCTTGAAGTTTAGGGGTTCGCAGTCTTTGCTCCTGACTCTTGATTATTCCGTCGTTTGGTCTCCCCGATGGGCTGGTTGAAGGATTATCTTGATGATGCGGTGGCGGTTGTCGGGACGGCGGATCGCGGTGAATACTTTATCGAGTAGGGGTTTCATTAAAGGTAGCTTTGTTGTCCTTTAGATTCTGTTATGCCTTTGAGAGTGAGCTTTTGGGGGCTATTACTGCTATAGAGTGTCTAGAGATTTTGGGTGGGATCATCATGGTGGAGTCGCGACTCCCTTATGGCGTCAACTTTTCATGCGTCGAGGAAATAGTCAGTGGGCTACAAATCGAGATGGGTGAGCTGCCTTCTTTATGTTTCCGACATTGATTCAGGAGTTTCTCACATCTTTAGGGAGGAAATACGGTTCGCGGATCTTTCATCGAAGATGCGGTTTCTTGACTAGAGTCAGGTGGTGGTAGGGTCTTCCGATTCTTGTACCACATGCATTCTGGGAATGTCGATGGTTTTGCAAACTATAGGTTTAGAAAATAGTTTGTTTGTACTTTTGTTATCGGTACTCTTTTCCTAGATTGAGATTTTCCCGTTTGGGGTTTTCTCCTTCGAGGTTTTAATGAGGCGGCGGCGGTCGTGTTTATCCTTTGATTCTCACTTGGATGTATTCTATTTTTTGCTTGTTTATTTGAGGTTTTCATACTGTAACTTTTGTAATGGATGTAAACTCTTTTAATTTAATAAAATTTATTGTTTGTTGGTGTGGGCTTGGAGGGATGCCAACTAGTTGGGATGTCTCAATCTTGGAAGTAAAGAGGTGCCAATCTAGTTGGGATATGCCTGCGTCTATCAAACAAGTAAACTCTTGATTATTATTATTATTATTATTATTATAGGAAACATAGTTCGGATGCTCAAAAATTGTTGTTTCTTCATCCAGGGCTAGATGGTGGTGGGGACTTCAGGGCTTCTTATATATCATGCATTATATGAATGTGATGGTTTTGCAAACTATAGGTTTAGAAAGTAACTAATTTGTTGTTGTCAGACACTCTTTTTGAATTGAGGTTTTCGTTTGGAGTTTTTCTCTTTTCGGGTTTTAATGAGCGGTGTGATCGTTGATTCACTTTTGTTTCTTATTTTGCTGTAATTCATGTATGCGTCGTTGGTTTTCAGGTTATCAAACATGCTGTAACTATTGTAACTTATGTAATCTTTTTAATTTAATAAAATCTTTTGCTTACTCGGTGAGGGTTTAGAGTGGTGCCAACCTAGTTAAGATGTCTTTACTTATTTACCCGATAACTAACCTCTTTTGATTATTATTATTATTATTATTATTATTATTATTATTATTATTATTATTATTATTATTATTATTATTTAATTATTTATTTTTATTATTATTTATTTTTATTATTAATATTAATATTATTATTATTATTTTTATTATTATTTCTATTTTTATTATTATTATTATTTTTATTTTTATTTTTATTATTATTTATTTTATATTTTTCGCTAATTGCTGGGTTTTTTTCCCCTTTATTTTAACCCATTTTAGTTTATTTTTTCAATTTAATGACTCAAGTCCAATAATAAATAATGCTAACTACAGAGAAGTTTTCAATGAAGAATTACCGTAATACTATTTCAAAATAACAGTCAATTGGAAATATCAAAAGCAGTTTTATAGGGCCAAGAAAATTAGATATATATATACGATCATTATCATTAATGCCTTTAGGCCAAGGCAGCCCAGAACTCAGAGTTTTGGCTTCTACATCAATCATATTTTCCAAATTATATCAAACTTAAAATTCCCCTGGTGCATCTACCATCTCCATTTTCCTTGTTAGTATTCCATACTGCTTTCTAGTTTCCTCTTGCTTTTTCTAAGTCAGGGAGATCTGCAGCCACAAAACAATGTCATGCTAGGAGTTAAAAGAAAAAGGAAAAAGGTGATAAAGGATATGTCTTTTAGTAGATAAAGAGAGAGTGATCAAACTTTTTGCAAATGCATAAAGTGAGCAGTGCACATGTTCTCAGTATGCAATGCAACTAAAAATGACATTAATGACTAGGAATTTAGACTCACAAAGCATTCCCTCATCACCACTGCTTCCTTCCTCTTGATCGTCGTCCTGCAAAACATAACAATGCCATTCATGTTGCCTGATTAGATCAAAAGCTCTGAAGTGTCAACTCCTTGTTCATAAATAATGAAGGGGATCAACATACCACATCGTCATCATCGTCATCAGAGACCAAGTCAGCTGCGGAAAAAACAAAGAAAGTTCACTCATACGTAATAGAATATTTTGTAGCTATAAACCTATAATAGAAAGCTGCTATAAATGAAAAGTGGACTACAACCCAACTTTGATATGAATATGCATGATGATTTGAGACCCCTTAGGACCTTGCACAATAAATTTTACTGGGGACAAGTCTTGTTTTATGCTTTATTTAGATAGTATTTGCTACTGGTTTCCTTTTAGTCAAGTTTTCTAGTGGTTCTATAGGTACCTGATATTTCATAGTTTCAGAATTGTTGCAACGCAATGAGTAGCAGCTTATGAATCTTGTTTGGAGTCTATTGTCTGGAACCTAATTTTCATACAATTATCTAGTTTATTAGTCAATGGTGAAGTTAGTAACTTATGATACATTTCCCCCAGTGGCTACTGAATTTTATGTTGCCAAATATAACTTATGAATTACCCAAATCCTAGAACGAAGCATACATTGTTCAAACCCACCCGACCGATTTCAATTGCTACCAATTCTTCTCTAAACAAGCAAGTTACTGTTCTCAGATTACTATTCTCATTGACTGTCTTCAGATCCAGAACAGCAACCCCTGAAATGAGTTTATCCTTTCCTTTCATCCTTTCTTATACCTTTATAATAAAAACCTTGATTTCTATAACTGTTAACTAGAAGTTGTGTATGCATCAGTTAAAAATTTAAAAATAGCAGAAACAGCAAAAAAGTATACCAAGTCAGTGAAACGAACAGAACTACATAATTAAGGGGCAGCAGTCTGTTAAAGATACATTGTTGCAAGTGACACGCTAAATGGTTCCCCCACAAGTTAATGTATTGAAGTCACAGAACAGAAGTGCCAAGGGGGAACAGAAATTAATGATGACATAGAAACTGTAGCGTAGCAGGTTTCTTAAACCAAACAAAACACCTAATGAAGAAATCTTTGAAAGAAAAAATATAGATAAAATACAACAAAGTCCTTGTGAAAAGTAACATAATGCTGCTCTCTGTAGCTGTATAAAATATTACTTGAAAAAGAAGAGCATGGATATATTATACATCCACCTAAGGACACCATGAACAAATAATGTGCCATGTAATATTTATTTAGCATACCACTAATTGTAACATAGCAACTGTGGCGAAGCAGGTTTCTTAAACCAAACAAAACACCTAATGAAGAAATCTTCAAAAAACAAAATACAGATAAAATATAACGAAGTCCTTGTGAAAAGTAACATAATGCTGCTACTTGTAGCTATGTAAAATATTACATAAAAAAGAAAAGCATGAATATATTATACACCCACATAAGGACACCGTGAACAAATAACATGCCTTATAATGTTTATTTAGCATATCACATTTAACTCCTAAATTATCATTATCAAGATACAAACTTTTGAATAACATTATAACACAATTGCTGACTATAAATATGTGAATCCTGTTATAAAGTTTCCAAAGAAAAAGATCTAACAAAAACAGGAAGAAAAAAGTACAAAAATTGGATATTAAGCGCATAAAAGTTCTCAAAAGAATCTAAAATTGTCATGCACATAAAAATATCCGACTATAGTCAATAAGATCTAATACCAAACATAGAGAATGTTCTATTAACTTACAAGTTGACTCTTCCTCATCCTCATCACACCACTTGTTCCAATCAACCTTAAGGTAAGGTGCAGGTTTTCTTCCGTCTCCAAGAGTCGTTTCCACCACCCTTTATTTTTTCTGGATTAAGCAGAGTATGTTCCTTAACCCAACTTTAGTTTTACAACCCTGTACAGTAATAGTTAAAAATAATTGTGTGAATAACAGGAAAATATAATCCCTCTAGAAGTTCAACATGAAGAAAGCAGAAAATTAATAGCAGCAAACATACGTTAGAAAGAAAAGAATAATTTTAAGGTTATGGAGAAATTAAGATCACCTACATATCTGAAAGAATTAACTATTCGAGGAGCAAAAGCTCTTTAAGCTAACTCTAAATTATTTTGAAAAGAACAAGAGTATAGGGGATTCAAACCATTGAACATTGTCTGAGTTAGGTAACGAAGTTAAATAATTATAAAATGTATTAATTGGATTTGAAATGGCAAGAAACATGCATATCTTTAGATAACTCAAAACAGATTTCGTACAATAATCAGAATTCAACCTGAACAAGCACAAGTCTTGTGAATGCTACACCAACCATGAGCTAGAAAATGTTAATATATTTTTCAAACACCCTTTCTAATTTTACGTTAATATATAAAACCACTTGATGCCCTGAAACATCTATGTACTACAAGAGGCCATTTAAATATTGCACTTTGCAAAGGAGAAAATAGCTCGTCAATTTTATTGATCGGAACCATCTTGTACCAACAATCAAGCCTCGTACCAACAATCAAGCCTCGTAAGCTCTAAATTTTCAAAGGCCGATGCATCTCCAATTTAGCCGTCAAAATGGAAAAAAATTGACAGAATACAAGGTAGCAAAACAGTGGTATGAATCAACGACGCTTAATGTGCAGTTGTGTGATGGAACAGCAACCATGAATCACAAGCAGAGTGGGGTAAGTGGTATTAGTTGCAACAAAAGGCATATGCGATTCATAGGTACGCATTAGCTTCTAAATGGGTAATGATTTTTAATCATGATGAGCCAGGCAGTGGCTCACTCACACTCACCAGTGAGAAGTGTTACTGTTCCTCTCACAATACAATTGACATTATTTTACAATACAATTGACATTATTAATAAACTCTCACCTCAGGCACTATTGGTCCGTAAAGTGCCAAACTGAAGTCAAACGGCTCGCCTTGGACACCCAACGCCGAGAAACCAAAGAGACCCTGAGGCTCACACCTGACGCTGATATTTTTGGCGTCTGGTAGAGCCACCGTTAGGTACACCTTGTCGGAGCGCTGAGCCCAGAGAACCTCCGGGTGCCGACTGCTCGAACCCACAAAACAAAAATACAAAACTGGATATTAGGATGAGTTATTTACGCTACCAAGAAAGCAGAGAAAACTTTCAGACAATGAAATTGACAGCGACATTGCTGACAAATAAGCTATAGAATAATTTTGCACAACAAAGTTGTGAGAGAACCTCATTCTGGATAGAGATTGAGAGAGGTCGACGATGGGAATGGCGGAGTAAGTGGTGGACTGTGATGGAGATCAAGCAGGGAATGGAGTTGAACCCTAGAAAGAAGGAAGACACTGTTGGTGTTTGTTTGTTGGGTCAAATATTATAAGTTCCAGTGGGGATGGTGTACGGAGTCAATTTTGGTCAACTCCGTCATTGGCTAGGGCCCACCTGCAAGAAGAACACAAGGCGAGAATATTCTTGCCGTGCGTGTTGCAATTGAGACCGTATGCTCTTTTTCTTTTTCCTTTCTTTTCTTTTCTTATATTAAAATTAGTATAACACCCTGAAAAGGGGTCAATTTTCACTTTTCTATTAGCCAGTTCAGTTTTAAAAATTTAATAATAATTTTATCCTTATTTCATGTTTAACCAAAAGGTAAGCATTCGAGCGTGAAGATGCAGTCTGATGGTAAAAGAACCCATCTGTCTCGTATTCATCTGTTATAATTTGAATCTTAACAAATTTTTATCAAAATTTTAAGTGTACTTAAATTTATTAAGAGAAAAAATTATTAAGAAAGTGAGTTTGCTGCTCTTTCTATATTAAAAATGATATACTCAGACTTACTAAAAGAAAGGAAACTATTAAAGAAATGAATTTGCTACTCTTTTCATATTAAAACTCTTTTTTATTTACTTAAAAACAAAGAAAATAAAATTTTCACACATTTAACACTCAATTTCAACATATTTTTATCATTTTTGTTTAATATAATAATAATTGCATAATTGTTTTAAATTTAATTTTTAAGATACATTGATCTTTTAGCATCTCACAGTTTGCATCATTTAACACTATTATACATCAGAGAAAGTTAGAGTGACAAAATTAAAAATAAAAAGGGTGTTGGTGTAATTTTCTCTTCTTTTTTATATCCGACTGTATACTCTAATAATAATTATGAAATAATATATTATAATAACAGCATAAGAATATATATAGTTTATATAAAGATGAATGCACTTTCATGTCTAATATAGCTCTTATATTTAAAATAAATAAATAAATATATATATATATATATATATATATATATAGAAAAAAGAAGACATAATGTAGATCCTTTTCTAACACAAAACTTTAGATACCCTACACTACTAGTAGTGAAGGAAATTTATTTATGGAACTAAGACATAAAAATATAAGGAACATGAGGCACTAGTTTGGTCTTAGTTAAAAATATTTCGATATTTAAATTGGTGATAAGAAAATTAAAAAAATTGAGCATATTTTTGTAAAATAAAAACTTACCAAAGCCACTATGCATGCAAGCATTACCAATTTCCTCTCACATTTAGACAATAGATTTAAAAAAACTTATTTCAGAGAAAAAGAAGCGGTAAGAAGAAATAAACTGAGTTGTAGGGAGTTGTCCTTGTAGTATGCAAGATCAAATAGGACTAATTTTGTACACGGACGAAACTAATGGGTGAATTAGGACTATAATAATTTTAATATTGTCCGTATTTGGTGCAATATGGACAAAGTTATAGACTTTTATCCGTATATGATGCATCTTGGATTTGTGACTAAATATATATTTTTAAAATATATATATATATTATATTTTATATTTGATTAAATTTATATTTATAATATATATTATATCATAATTTATTAAGCCATTTTTTATTTCATATATTTATTATTAGTTATTTTGTATGATATTAGTTGATAGCTTCTTTGTTTAAATTCTTTAATTAAATTAATTATTTTTGTAAAAAAATATAAAATATTTCCTATTAATTTTTGTTTGAGGTCAAAAATATATTTCATTTCCTTCATATATATATATATATGTGTGTGTGTGTGTGTTTATTATTTCATTAAAATATCACAAATACTTGTTTAACATTCAATTTATATAACATTATATATATAAATTCATAATACTATCACAAATAAAATAATAAATTTTAAATGTAATATTATATTGGTACATAAGTCATATTAATTATATGTAGATTATATACTAATACAACCAATAAAAATACACTCATAAACATAACTCCAACTGCACAACCTAATACTGAGTTATTAATGTATTCATTCCTAAAGTATCCACATCTCAAAACATACTTAGGTGTATGTGTAGTTTCTATACTTTCTTGCATTGGTGGTACTTAAGAGGTTTGTTTAAATACCATCCCTTATATTCCAAATATCAATTTTAGCTTCTTCAATTGTAACATAAGATTTATATAAATTATTTTTAAACTCATTAACTTGTTCTTGACATTTAGGCCAAGAATAAATGTCGACATCAACTCTTAAATGCAACATAAACTGTTTTCTTTGCCATAAAATTTAAGCGCATTTAACTTAAATAATTCATAAATTACATAACAATACAACAACCAATTTAAATATATATATATATATATATATATATATATATATAACAACCTTTAAAATCAACATAAGCTGTCATACTCAAATCCTACAACATAAATTGTACATACTTGTTCGAATAAAAATAAGTAAATATAATAGAATTGCAAACACAAAAATTTTCTCATAACCCGGTGATAATAAATGCAAACACAATAAACCAACATAAGCAGTATGGCAACTATTTAATCTTTAAATGATAATCTAAACTCTATTTTTCATCATCAATCTTAATTATCTTGAACACCTCCACATTTGGCGGTTCATTCTTTTTATTTGGATACGCTCAAGTTGTCTTTAATAGAAAACTAATATCTTTTAACTCTATTGCTAAGTACTTGGATAGTTATCCAACTGGCTGAATACTCTCACTAAATTGAGTCATATGCTCTTTTACTTCCACGGAAGCTTGTGCATATCTTCTTAGCTACATCACAAAACTTACAACTAAATCAACTTGTGATTTTTCCTTCCTCATCATGCCTTAATTGATTAACAGTGTATGGTTTAATTGATACTCATTGGAAGATATATCTTCAATCCCAATTGCTTCATTTCCATCATCCAAATGCATATCACTTGTCATGTTTTTAGTAGTGGGGACAATTTTCAAACCAATTTGAACAATTCTCAACTAAAACTCTCTCAACTATTGTCATTATTCCAAACTTGAAAGAACCAATGTCCTGACACATAACACGAGCAACAACATCATCCAATATATCCAACAATGATTCATCTTCTTTCTTAGTCCAAACACATATGCTTCCTTCTCTATTTTGAGTAGCACTACTACTTTTAGTTTTCATGCCTATGAAATAATAATTTTTCACTTCATAATAATAATAAACAGTTCATATAACTAACAAAGAAAACAATTCATTATATATTCATCATCAACAATCCATCAAAATATTTCATTTCAATCATCAAACAAAAAAAGTATGAAAACTAATTATACAACAAAGTTAGTTTATGAACAAAAAATTCATATCCACTCATCAAACATTTGTTTAATCAAATCATCTCTCCATCTAGTCCATTGACTTGGAGATGCAACTGATACAATAACATCTTCCTCTAAAACATTTTGACTATTCGATGACAAATTATATACAATTTCATTGAGATCAACTCACATTTCCCTTCTAATAAGATTGTGTATAAGACAGCATGTCATAATAATTTGATTCTGTGTCTTAATCGGATAGGAATATGGACTTCTTAAAATCGTCCAACACATTTTAAGAATTCCAAAGTAATGTTTTATGACATTTAGATGCAAATGCATGCTTCATATTAAAATATTCCTCAAGAACCCTTTGGATAGAATCATCTCTCCATTCTGAAAAATAATATATTGTTCCTATAAGATGCAAGAAATTCTTGACTATTAGTATAATTAGTATACACAAGGTAATAATAACCTAACATTAAAAAATATATACTATTAGTTTAGTTCTAAAAAATCCACACATTCAATTTTTTTCTTTTAATATTTTCATGTCCAACTCTTACCACTAGGTACTCTTAAACCATTAGGTTTATTTAGGGCATCATGTAACATTATTGACTCGAAGCTAAAGCTTCCAATTCAGGTAGCACAAATATGAACTTTATATTCCTTGAACAAACACCTAAAATATTGATTGCAATCTCATCCTTTCTCATTCTATATCTTACTTTATCTAACTTCGTGTACATGCACTTTAATATAGATTTTATTTAGTGCTTCCAAACAATTCTGAACAATCTATAAATTAATTTAACTTAAAGTATTGTAACAAAAATAAGTGACTAAACATTGACATAAATATTAGAAAAATAAAATAATCCAATGACATACCTTAAATATTTTTCCAAATATTATCGTGCATTATAAGGCGGATCCGAATTCTTAAACAAAATTTTATGTAATCGTATAGCGCACTTAACACTTGAATTGAAGTGTCTCTTGATTGTTTCCTTTTACCTATAAAATCTATTAACAATAGTACAATTTCTTACATAATGAGCAAGTATGTGCGAAAATATACACACTTGCTCCTCTAATGTAACCAACTCATCTTTCTTGATATTTTCATCATGGTATAATAGTTTACATAATATCGTCAATGTTCTCATATCCATCCTCAGTTGACTAAGACAAAACACATTACTTTCTAATAGTTTATTTACTAATGATAAACGTGTCTTATGATTTGCAAATACTTGATTATTATTAAGAACTTTTCTATCATAATATCATGCTAGAAACATATACATCAATGTAACCATTATCATACATATAAAATAGTTTTTCATCTCTAATTCATTTGCAATGAACATTGCAACAAACTTCCTTCAATTCATATATAAAATGTATGAATATGAAAATAAAAAAAATAAATTAGAATAGCAAATAAGTTAGATAATGTGTGTAAATCACTCAATTGTAATCTATCACAAATATAATCCATACAGAAGATACAAATGACTACAAGACGCTTAATAAGATGAATACTACATAGCATCCATTAGTAATCTTTTTCAAATTAATTGTTATGGAGCTTTAAATGTGCACTTGTCACTCAATTGCAACTAAAAAGAAATGGCCTTGTCATATTAATATATATTTCACTTAAAGAAAGAATAAAAATATTAGTTTCTTGAATCATTATATTCCTATAGGTATACTAGTTGGAATGAAAATTAGTCTTTAGTTGCTCCTATAAATAACCATAATCAATCCAGTCAACTATAAGTAAATGTCTAACACAAAATATATAAGAAACAATTTTGACATTGAATTCTCTTCTACTTTCTAGAAATGTCAGTTGGCTTTACCATTGTTGAAATTCAAAAGCACATAACTTTACTCACTCGATTATCCCATAATTAGCAAAGTACCAAAAGGTAGTTAATAATGCAACACCATTCAATACTTGCACTCAAACCATTTTCACCGGACCAATACAAGTAGCTGACCAATATTATATGCCCTTCATATTGCAATAATTCCTAAAAATCATTAATTATAAATGGTACATCTAACTCTTCTTTTCTTTTTCTTTTTATGAAAGTGTCATATGTAAGCATAAATAATTTATACACAACATATTGTTCAATATGATCAATGCATGCATGGTTGTCTCCAAAATTGAAGTATGGAATCTTTGAACCCTGTAAATGGGTTAGCCAATGGTCATTAACTTGTATTTAGTCTATTTGACCCTTTGCTTATGCTACCTAGAGTCTTTTTTTTTCGCTTTTCTAGGTACTTAGCAGCCACCAAAATCATTACTTTTAAATTTTATTATTATATATATATATATATAATTCTTAAGTGAACATTTTATATAGTTTTGTACATAAGCTACATTGCTCATTGTATTCTTGTAAAACATATAATAACTTCGGGTTTGAGATAGAAAATCAATCCATTAAAAGGTAGATTCCACAATTTATCAAAACAAATTTGCCATCACATAAAGTAAACTACAAAGCAAATAATTTCTATCATAGATTCTTCAAATTAAATAAAGTAAAATTCAATTTAAAATCAACAAAATCCAAGTTAACCAAATGTAGGACATAAAAAAACTTTGAAGTGTACAAATTAATTTAACAAACAATTACGACAACAAGAAAAATTTAGATTGTGCGGTGAAAAACCAAGTAGTGAAAAAATTCAATTCATAATCACATGCCCATTTCAATCAATATTATTCTCGTACACAGTAAAGGCTTTTCACCAAAGCTAGCTTGCCTTTGTGGTGAAGCTTAGTCACATGCCCACCCATTAAATAGAAACCACAACTACAAAAATTATAAAATGCAAATTATACTATTGTATTACAGGTCAAAATGAAGAAGTTTTTCGGAAATTTAAAGGGCAAATTTTACTACAATAGAAACAAAAATGATCTACATGATACCAATTAACCAAACAATAAGTAATTCACATATAGGGGTATAGCATGATATATGGAGGATGTCAAAACAAAAGTGAGTGTGTTTTAAATGTAAATTCGGAATTGAACCGAGTATTCATGGTATGAATAGTGAAAGACGAGTTAGGCTTGTTGGGAAAGTTGTGGAAGTTGATAGATTCAAAGGTGAATCATTATGTGAAGATTTCATCACCGTTCGAGAATTTGTAGATGAGAAAATGGAATTTCTGGATGAAAGTTGTAGATCGTCAGGACTGTGTGAGGGTTTGAAGACTGAGGAAATCATAGAAATCTAACAAAGAAATCACGAGAATGCTGAGCACGGGAAGGCAACAGCGGTGACAACAATGGCTACAATAATGAAAGCGGTGACAAAGGCAGCGATGAATTGACAACATTGACATACAAAGGCAAAGGTACGGCGACAATAAGGACAATGTCAATGGTGATAGGTAGGGCACACGAAGAGAGGTCAAATGCTAGGCAATACGAAGGTAAAAATGGCTGAGAAGATAGAAGATTGACTAATTATGACCTACTATTTTACTGGGTCAGGTAGTCTCTCAGATTATAATATTAATTTGTCCACTTTCACTAATTCAGTTCCATTTAAAATTAGTCCTGTTGATAATAAACATTGGTTTTCTAATTTTACACTAAATTAGTAAAGTTAAACTTAGTTGGTGTGTTAAACATAGCGTTATGCGTGGCGTCGACTTTCTTATTATGCTCGTGGGCAATGCAATCATAATAGAGGTTGTACATGGTGCAAAATAAAGTACCAATTCTTGTTGTAGTAGGACTTATACATATCTCAGATATCTTTAATAGGATTTAGATCGGATTGCTCCTACATGAGTTGCATAGAAAATTAGGGCTTTAATGGCCATACAGCCAAATACCCTTTAAAATTAGTCAAATAGCCAAACATATCTCACTTTAACTTGTATAGCTAAATGTCTGTTCTCATATATTACAATTACATTAATACCCTTATTATTTTACATGTTCCAAAACTCATTCTCTATCAACCCACCTCCCACTCTACCAGCATTTACTTTTTCTTTACTTTCATTTATTTTCTTCTTTTACAAACAATTCATTCTCTACCAACTCTTCTTAACACTACTCACGTCTTTCATCTTCTAAATTCTTTCCAACACTTCCTCTACAATCATTACATCAATTATAATTTCAAATCTCTCTCTCATTCCTTACTATCTACACAATTAAGGTATGAACATTGTTATTTGTTATTTTATCTTTATTGAGTTTAGTTTGTTTTTAGTGTTGTAAAAAACTATAATGAAAGTCGTAGGGAGGAATAGCTTGGGATTCATTTGAGAAGATGACTCAGTTGGTATGCGATCCTAATTAGAGTAGTCGGATCCTACAATCGTATTCAAGCCGGATTTATTAGAAATTGGTGGATCAGGCCAGTTGATATAATCGGTTTGAATCGACAATTGATAGGATCCATATCGATTTTTGGAAACGGTTGGATTGACCATATGGATAGGATCCGACTATCAAATCTTTTAGAAATTTATCGGATCCTACCAATCTATTTGCCAAAATTCCAAAATTTTTTTTTAATATTTGTATTATATTTTATTGTATTATTAAATTTTTGTGTTGTTTTATTTGTTTTCATAAATAAATATGGAGGATTTGATCATATAGGAATTATTGTGGCTTATGATGGGCGATTGGTCAAATTAGAGGAAGAACTTGGGAATATGCAAATTACAAAACTAAGGTAACTTCCATTCCTAAATGGTGTACAAAATCTGAATTGGAAAGCGAGATATCTGAGTGCCTTGAAGTAGATCGAAATTTCTTCCTCATCAAAATGAAATTCTTATAGGGTCGAGTTTCAAGTTGTAGAACTGTAGAAATAATGCGTGATAAGGATATGAGAACATTTATATTAGAAGTTAAACATGCACTTATCCGATCTCTTCTTTATGTTGAGCAGATTCTCATATGTCCACCCAAATTCACTTACTTAAGCCATTAGCCCATGATAGTAAAGTCTTTGATACTCCATATGATGACCAATACAAATACAATAAGGCGATTCTTTAAAAACTCCATGTGATTGTCGCCTAGTGGATGTCCATGAAGGCGTTGATGGTGGAGATGATGGACGCAATATTTCTAATGAAGAGGAGCATCAACGGTTTCATAATATGGATAATGTCACACATGATAATGATGATGTTTATGATGGTGATGGTGGTTGTGATGACATTCCACGTGATGAGAATGCATATGGTTTACATTCGTGAGGAAATGATTAACAATCACCATGTGGGTAGTTCCTTTGGACTTTATCATTACGATAGTACAACATCGTGCCTCTTCATGGAACCATCTCCATTACTACGAATATATTCCCCGGATGATGACTTAAACAAAATTATTATCAATATTGGAGATGTTTTCGATAACAAAGAACAATTAAAGATGAAATTAAGTTTGTTATGTATTGGTTAAAACAAAGAATTTAAGGTTAAAAGATCAACGAAAGAGCAATCTGAGGTTTCTGTTTGGAAGACACATGTCCATGGTATCTTACGTGCAATAAAACAAAAGGTCGCGGATCTATTTATTGTAAAGGCATTTTTACCAAGCGCAATTGCACTTTAGAGATTGCACATCGAGAACACAAGCAGGCCACAACTTCGGATTATTGGGCAATGTATTAAATCTAAGTTTGAAGGAATTGTAAGAGTTTACACACTAAAGAAATCGCTAATGATTTGCATAAAGGTATGGGATAAATATCAATTATTTTAAAGCTTGAAATTTGTCCATAGTTATATATATCGTCATATGGCGAGTAGCTAAATTTATATCTTTCAAAAGCCAATGGACATCTTGTCTATTCATTACCAATAATACCTAATCACCAATTAATAAATGTATGACTAAAAACATAAACATTTTAATTTATAAAAAATTAATATAACTAAATTTATTCAAGGATAAATATTCAATTTGGAAAAATCTTACTCGATCATATCTGCCCATGGTTTAATATTCAAGATCAGTCTTTTTCCATTGACAAATTCAAGCATTTCATCACCAAAATTGTACTTCATTTTTCTTTTGTTTCATCTATGAAATCGTCCAATCGGTTTGTCATATATTGCTGTAGACATTAATTTAGATTGATTAATAATAATTGAGTAATCAATAAATATACTTAATAATAAAATTAATGTAATATAGACTAATTTTAAAACTTACTACTAATCGATTACCCAACAACAAAATATAGGGATTGAATACTTGAAAGTATTTGCCATACGTTGTCGAATTAGATGTGTCACCACTTGAATATCTTTGTAACAATAAATTAAATTAATAAACATAAGAAACTAATAAATATGAATATAAGAAAGTAATAAACATAAATAAAATTAGAACACTTACATCATTTGTGAGCCATGTGAACTAAATTCAAGCTCCTTATAAAAAACTTCTTAAGCTGAAATGGTATCGTATTTAACAATCGCATTCTCATCACGGAATTTATGAATTGTGCATATTGTCGGGTGACATCATCGATATGGGGCGGTGCATATCAAATGTCCTATTAGACCTTGGCAGTATGCACCATTTTGATCGTAAGATGTCACATTCATATGGACTTTGAATGTCACATGCTATCCTCCTTTTCTCCTTCCACCAACCAATTTCTCGGGGACATTGTGGTGAACACTTGAACTTGTGATCGCCTCCTTTTTCTCCTTTCGCCAGCCAATTTTGCAGGGGACATTTTGGTGAACACCTAGATACTGTGATCCAAAGTAATGGGAGAGGTTGGCCTAGATACATCAGAATATGAAGTAGTATCTACATGCTCAGTGTTGTTTTGCACTTCTACATTAATTGTCTCATCACCTCCACCGTGATCCATACCATAATCATCACCTCCAATAACGTCATCATCTCCATTCTAATAATAATAATATGGAATTTTGGGTAAATAATTAAAAATACTATAGGTTTGAAAAGTCTAACATAAATAACTAAAAATGACTTATTAAATAGTAAAATGGTGTATTATTACCTTTGAACTAATAGTATCTTTGTTCGATGACATTAATTTCAACAACATATCTATTTTTTGTTCAACGCAAGATAATTTATCTTCAATTCAAGATAATCTAGATAATTTATCTTCGATCGAAGATAACCTATCTTCAATGGAACATAATATATCGTCAATTAAATTACCCTAAAAATAAAAACCGTAGTAATATAAGTGTAAGTTTATTATTAATACTATTATTATATATACCTTATATCTATCACAAATATTATGGAAAAACAAATGACATATAGATTCTGGATTAGCTCGTGGTGTTGGAGATGCAGTGGGTACATCTCTATATTTTGGATTAACATGTGGTGTTGGAGATGCAGTGGGCACATCTCTGTGTATCTTTTTCTTCCCTCCAACTTTCTTCATTGCATTTACATCGTTCCTTTTACTTTCTTTCGCTGCATCATTATTTTTCTTTTCCTCAACAATGGGAGGTGCATCATATGGTCTCATACATAAGCCAATAAATAGATGCACAAAATCCATCTCAAAGGTGTTGGCTCCAACCACTAATCACCTCCATTTTCACATTAAAAGGTAAATGACAATGAGATACAAATTTTAATAAATTGTCTAGATAATTTATATAGGATACCAATTTAAATTAATAGTCAAAGTAAATTAAACAATTAATTTTAAAACTTAAACTTACATTGGGTTTAGAAAAAATATGGCGAGCTTTCATAGTAGCAAATCGTAGTAATCCGGTTGGTAAACAAGGATAAGTAATATCCTTAGATTTAATCCCAAACATCATAGCTATCGGTGGAATGGTCTTGTATCCCCATAACTATCAAGCGGATATGCATTATTATTAACTATTAATAAAATATAAATATAATTCACACAATATATTTTACTGAAAATTAATAGTTTACCGTGAAAGCTAATGGAAATCCGATAAGGGTATGCGTGCGGGAATTATTAGCTCTCATGCCGGGACAACCGCGCATTGACGGACCATAATATAGTATAATATTGTACCCCGAGGATAGGAGTTGAAATAATCTAAATCATCCAAAATAT
This sequence comes from Rhamnella rubrinervis, assembly GCA_007844105.2. Taxonomy (NCBI): domain Eukaryota; kingdom Viridiplantae; phylum Streptophyta; class Magnoliopsida; order Rosales; family Rhamnaceae; genus Rhamnella; species Rhamnella rubrinervis. The sequence continues at coordinate 11,939,604 of CM017574.2, read as the reverse complement.
CTATATAATCAATACGCACAAGAGTAGGAGCTTCTTAACTTAACAGTATCTCGAAAAATAGCAATGATAGTCTCAACATGTCATGGTAGATTACATGTCGTTGTATTAAAACATCTACAATATCACTATTATGTAAAAGAACTTTCCTACCACCAAAGTATGTGTCACGAAAACGATGAGGAGATGGTTTGTCTGTAGGTATGGCTCCATAACATAACACTGTAGTCAAGCCGAACTCTTGTATAGTAAACCTAGCGCCTGTTTCACCAAAGCTAAACTCCATCACCTCCATATCATGACCAACACATTGTCGCCATAGCATTTGGTTAACGATTGACCCACTCACCTACAACTCGTTTGCACATTGAAAATGGCCAAAGCATATACTCTAAAATAAACCCAACTGTTTACTATTCAATTTAGATCTTATCTTTTTCATTGCTTCATTTAAATTTGACTTGATTGTCACCTTCGCACTGCACATGTTATCCTTATTGAACATACGGAAATATGTAATTCATTCCTTTGACATAGCTTCTTTTTCACCCATGGCATTTAAACTTGAAAAAAGGTACAGTAAACTCATATAAATAATAAACCAATAATAGCAATAGTATTACAATATAAATAGTATTTCTTTTCCCACAATAATTATCAGTCAAAGAATCTCACACATACACATACAAAAAAGGATGACAAAAAATCTCACAAAAAGATGACTTTCTAATCTTATACATATAATAGTTGTACAATATCTTGTTCCATGATAGCAACATATATATACACCAAAATCCATTAATTCTATAATAATTTTTAATGATGAAAATATTTATTCTAATCTACTACAATTAATTTCCATACATATTTTTTGTATATATATTTTTACTATAAAACTAATTAGAAGGAGGGACATTAAACATAAAAATTGAATAAAAGCAAACAAATAGATTTTGTTGTTTTAATGGCGACAAAAAATATGGGATGTGGGTGGTGTAAGTTATTTGGAAAGGATCTACTATGCATATGGACCAAATCATCTCCTCTCACATCAATTACTTGAAAAGAAGCGAATACCTTCACACATATAAATAAACTCATTGAAAAGTATATAAATGGTTTTGCCTGATAATAGAATTGTACTAATTCATGAAATTAAAATCACACAATAAACAATTCATGTCTTTACTGTTTCTTACTTCTCTTTTCTATTATAGATTGTCACAGTTTGTTACTTACGGTATGTGTACTCACACTCTATGATCAAATTAAAGTCAAACCCAATATATATTTCCACTTTCCCAATTGAATTGCAAATTGGTAAACTCTTACATCACAAAATTCTCATATTTACCTCCAAATATTTTCTTATCGAAATAGTATTGTCACGTATATATGACTATGTTCTTTGTTAAAGATCTTATGATGTACTTTCTGCCATGTTTTAACAAAATAGATAAAGAATACAATCATAATTATTATACATTTAGCAAAAGAAATTTAAAGATATGTCCAAATTCAGATCATGGTACATCACCAATTTCATGACAAGGTCAAAGAATGACATCAATGAAGATTTTTAAAAGCAGGGTGAGCGACATTTAGTGAAAGGAACTAAGATTCTGTAAGTGGGTTAGAGTATGTGATTCTAGAGGAGAGGAGGAGGAGGGTAGGGTTGGGCTAGAAAAATAAGTATAATTTGGTCATTCCATTCATGAGAGGGGCCAGAAGTGTAATATTATATAGTTTAATTTAGAGACTAATAATACAATATTTATATAGTTTAGGCATCAACAATGCAATATTTTTCTTATAAAAATATTTATAAGTAATAAGAAAACCAAGGAACATGGTTTTTTTCCCACATAAATAATGATAGAAGAAAGAACAAGTTCTATATATATATATATATATATATATAGCAGCCTGTTTATATATACATATAGGTTGCATAAATTAAATAATTGATGCTAGTAAATATTGATTCTCAATCATGTAGCATTGAACTCTTAAGCTGGATCAGTGTATGAAAAAGTCATTAATGAGCAATAACAAAGCATTGAATATCATAGGAAATCAAAATACAAACGTCGACGAATCAAATATTGCAGTTGTAGAAACAACCAATACAGCACTAGTAGTGGATGGACGCCTTAATATTAACAATTCTATGTCTTTCTATTTTTACTTCTCTTTTTCTATTGCAGATTGTCTTGGTTGTTACTTACGGTATGTGTACTCACACTCATGATCAAATTAAAGTCAAGCTCAATATATATTTCCATTTTCCCAATTGAATTGCAAATTGGTAAACTCTTGCATCACAAAATTCTCATATTTACCTCCAAATGTCTTCCTATCGAAATAGTATTGTCACATATGTATGCAACTATATTCTTGTTAAAGATCTATGAGGTACTTTCTGCCATGTTTTAACAAAATAGATAAAGAATACAATCATAATTATTATACATTTAGTAAAAGAAATTTAAAGATATGTCCAAATTCAGATCATGATACATCACCAATTTCATGACAAGGTCAAAGAATGACGACATAAATGATCAAATTCAAAACAAAAGTGTGACCTATATACCAAAAAGGCGACTCTCAAACTATGACCGAGGGTTATTCACCATAAGTCATTGTCATTTATAAGTTATTCCATGGGAGCCAGATTTTTTGCTTTTACTTTATCAAATACATTTTCTCTATATTTACATGATCCGAACAAGGACACTAATATTATATATGTAATTAATTTCAATTTCCTTTAATTATATTTTTATTTATTCAAGATGGTTTGCTTTATGATTCTTCTGCTTATACTTATGTAAAATCCGTACTTTGCAATACTGAAAATTAATGTAGTCTTTCATAATCAAAAACTTAATATAATTTTATATATTCACATTATTACATAGAGGAATGCTTCGCCTATTATTAATCTTTTTATATATTTAAACAAAGCAAGTATTACTTCTCCAATTATGTGCTTTAGAAATTACAGAAAATATAACAAAGATTAATATTTGAAATACAAAAAATACATATTACAAATATAAAAATCAAAAGAAAAAATAAGCGGATTACTAGTTTCCAATAGATTTGTGATCGGATCTACTAACAATAGGTCGGATTCGACCAATTACCAACAAATTTGTATTTGATATTTATGGGAACTAGTGGATTAACGAGTTCAATAAATTTGGATGGAATCTGCTAACAATAGATCGGATCCGACCAATTACCAACAAATCATTTGTCGATATCTATAGGAATTGGTGGGATCGACTTTTTCTTCCTCTTTTCATTCATAGTTTGTAAACCCACTCTAACTAAACATATTAAACTTGCCCCAAATCTACTACATTTCACATAAAAATTAAATTTTTAAGGTTTAAACTTATCTTAATAATAGTTTTAAAACTTCCTCATATCAATTTTAACATTTCACATATAAATTTCATATACTTATACAAAAATATTTAAAAGTGATTACATAAAAGTAAACCAACTTGGAGAGCAGAGAATGACAAGCACCCGACCCCATATGAATGGTGAGCAATGGCACCCATGCAAATGGCGATGGCATCCACGCAAATGAAGGCGACACCAGCGTGAAGGCTCGATACCCATGCAAACAACTTATCATCTATGAGACATCATGCGACCATAGGCGATGAAGGAGACAAGCGGTGATAAGAAATCATCGTCCAAATGTGTGCGCATGTTTTTGACTTTGGATCCGAAAACAATATTTGTTTAGTTATATAAATGTAAAGTCGGATATGGATAGTGTAATTATAATATCTAAAAGCGGTATATTTGACTATATATGTCAAAGTGATATAAATTTAACTATTTAACTAATTTTACGGGGTGTTTAGCTGCACGTAAAACCCATAAAATTAGAGTTTGAACTACTTAAGCAGTTAACATTAGGCCTCGAATAACTAATCCATAGTAAAAAGCCCAATAATGTGACCCATGATGAAGGCCACATACGGATCCTAAAGAAAACATAACATAGCCCTTTTTTTTTTTTTTTGGGGGCGGTCTATCCATTTGGCAATGACTAGTGAATCAGTGGTGGAAAGTATATCTCAGTGTGTTTGGGCAAATGGTAGCCCTTATGCTTAGAAAGCTGATCAGCAATAGTTGAATGTGTACCAATCTATATAATATTCTATTTGATAAATTTCAAATGATGAATAATTAGGCTTTAATAACTTAATTGTTTGAAGTTGCCAAAGATTTATCAGCGTATTAATTTAATTTATTTTGATAAAAAAGAAGAAGAAGAACTTCTCTTTATGCCTTGACTGAATCAACATTTCACCAACGATACCATTTTATATGCTAGATCTGAATGAATTTAAAAAAAATTTGTTAGTTCTTTTTATTTGTTTTATATATCACATTGAATGGTACTAGTAATTTAAATTTACACCTTGATTTTATTTATATGTTTTCAAATGTACGTGATTAAGCGGTTTGTTATGTGGAAATTGTTCTACACGATCAATATCCAAAAGCTCAACTCATTTTCCTAATTTCAAAGCATAATTTTTTATAATCGAATTTTTTTGGCCTTTGTAACTTTGTTTTCAAAATTGTTGCTTAATTTTATTTGTCAAAAGTATTTATTAAATGGACAATTTAATATATTTAAAATTTAAAAAGGGTTTTAATTAATCTCCAAATTAATTATTCTAGTGTATATATATATATATTATATGTATATATATTATGTTTATAAATTGATTATTTAGAAATTGAAAATTGCAATCAATATTATTACATGCATTTTGTGTGAGGAGCGGCCAAAAATACGAACATGCATTGAATATAGGGTTTTTGGGTAAAATAACCACTAAAATACTTGATATTTGGAAAACTACCCACCATCTATATTTCTTGTAAAATCTAGGCGGTATACGAATTTACTTCACTAACTATAGCATGCTGATTCGCGTTAATTATGCGACACTTTTGTTCTTTCCATCTATGCGTTAAGTTGTGGGTTTCCTTTAAAAGTTCAGTCTTCTTCTTTCTTCTTACATCTACCTCACTTAATTTGTTCTTTGTTCCTTATTAATTTATTTTTCTTGAGACTTCTTTGTTTTTCTTTTTCCCATTAAATCGTATTTGTAAAAAGGTAATATAAATTAAGTAATTCTGATTGCATACTTTGTTATGTTTGCGTTAATATGCTTGAGGAAGGTAATAAGTAATAAGTATGTATATTTGCTTTTGATTTTGTGGTTTTGATGTATTGTGTTTGGAATGCATGAGTTTTGGAAAAAATGGCGAGATCTGAAAAAATTATGCTTGGTGGGGATGCATCCTGCGAGGTTGGCATAGGGCCTTTAACACGATGGTGCGTTCATTGGCTTTGGTGGTGCCTTCCTCAAAATTGGCATAGGGACCTAGGCCCTAGGTCAATCTACCTAGAAAGCATAAATGGTCTTCACAGGCGAGGTTGGACTATGGACTTGGCGCTCAGAGTCCCATGCTTGATTTAGGAATACCATTTTGTGCTTTCCTGCAGTGGCTGGGGCTAAGCGGCATCTTAGAGCCACAGGTCATCTGCCGGGCTTAGTTTCTATGCCAATTTCTTTGAGGAATACCATTTTATGCTTTCCGGGATTGGGCTGGGCAAAATGCGGTGCCTGGAGTCAATCTATCGGGCCGCCAGAGTCCCATGCCAATTTGTCGAGGAATATCATTTTATGCTTTCCTCGGCGGTTAACCAGAACTGGCAAGCTTCCAGTCCTATGTCAATTTGCTGGCTGACTTCTTTGAGCAAAATTATTTTTGATTTCATAAAATAAAAGTTGAAAAAAAGTAAACTATATAATTTTGTATTTGTAGGTTGTTGATCTGAAGCAGTATAGTTGTGATTATTTGTGATGGAATGTTTGAGATGGATCGAAGAATTGGACTTATGTGGATGGGAAGGCGAAAGCAAGACTTCATACATGACTATTATATAATGAGTTATTAGAAATAGCATATGAAGCAACAAGTTTAAATCGACCAATTTATCAAAATGAAGTTTATAGTTCGATCATGTTATAAATTGGATCCCGTTGAGATTGAAAATGATGGAGATGTGAAGTGTTTCTTGAAGAGCATTTTAGTGTGGATACAATGCATACATCTCACTATTTATTGAGGTTGGCTTCTGAGATACTCTCCGTTCAAAGCAGCGGCGGTTGGAGAAAGAGATTAGATCTGCGATTCCATTTGCCTCCGGTAGATAGACTTTCAGCGTCGATACCAATAGTGGATGTGAATGTTAATGGCGATTGGAATTGGAAATGAAGATTATTCAATCCAGCATAATGAAATTGAGGAAAATATTGCATTTAATTTGAGCAATAGGGATGACATTCACGTGGTGATCGGCGTGTTGCCATGATAGATGAATATGATAGGTTGTATAACCTTTACAATTATGATTTAGAGTGTGATGATGATGCGAATCGGTAATGCAAGAAGATGATATTGCATTGGATGATGATATCGAAGTCGATGGTACATTTGAAGTTCCAATTGAAGCAAATTGTGATGCTCATTTTGTATCGGATCGGTATAGGGATGAGCGGTGTTCTCATTCCACTATTAAGTAATGAAAGTAGTCATGAACAATAAGAGTAAGTGAAAGGGTAAGTGCATCTGATTTGTTAGTCATCCTTCGTCGTCAACAATTGAGCCAGAGTTCAGTAATGATTATTCACTATCAGGCGATGCACGCGGTTGGTCAAATATCGACCAAAAGAGTTTACAGCGGAGTTGGCCATGTATCGATGAAGGAAAATTTTCAATTTAAGGTCATGAAGTCTTGTTCACAAAGGTTGAGGTAGGATGTACCTCAGGCAATTGTACATGGCGAGTGCGTGCACTAGGGTCCTTAATGTAGAGTTGTGGTATATAAAGGTAGTCTTTAAATATCACGGTTGTAATGACTTCGAGCGATGTCAACGGATCATGACAATGGCGCAAATATATAGGGAATCATATTAGATCTAAGTACCAAGTTCTTGGTGCAATATAGACAAAAGAGATTATGCTTGGATGTTTACTTGATAAGAGGGGTCCATTATAACATATGATGAGGCATGGAGAGCAAGAGAAAATGCATTAAATAGTATCGAGGCACCCGCGAGGAGTCATATCAAACATTGCGTGTGTGGTGTTCAATGTTGGAGGCAAAGAATCAGTACCATAACTTCGTATTAAGGCGGATGATGACAATGTTTCAATATTTATTCATGGCCTTAGGCAAAGTATTGTCGGATTTCATAAAGTTAGGCTGTTGTAGTGGATGGGACCCATCTAAAAGGAAAATACAAGGGTACTTTAATTATTGCATCATCATGATGGGAATGAAGCGGATATACCCTCAGCCTTTGGTATTGTGGATCTGAGAATGAAACATCATACACTTGGTTCTTTGAAAGTTTAAGGAGGCCTACGGTGAGGTTAATGATTTAGCATTTCTGGAGTAGACATAAGGGTTTGGAAAGGGCTATTGCCTGGTATATCAACAACATCATGGAAATTGCATGTATCATCTAAAATGCAATGTGAAGCGCATTTTGGAAAAAATAAACATATCCATATGGCTTTTATCAGCCTAAAGCTTATTTGCACTGTAGACTTTGGTAAAATGCGAAAGCTAGAGGCCATTAATATCTGAGCATATCGATATGTCATGGAAGCTAGTCGATAAGTGGGCAAGAGCTTTTTCGGGCAATAGATACAGCATAACTAATATAGGCGAGTGTATGAATGCGGTCTTAAGAGATGCTAGGTCCTTGCTTGTACCTACTCGAGGCGATAAGGTGCTGTTGCAAAGCTGGTTTTATGGCGTCGAAATGAATCTGCAATTTACCTCGCGGTTACTCCATGGATTGAAAAGATATTAACAAAGAGGCTAAATGAATGTAGAGATTCAACGTAATCCTTTGAGTTTGTATGAATTTGAAGTTAGTACTTTCGAATTAGTTACCACGATTAACTTGGAAGCTAAAACATGCTCGTGTCGTGATTTCAAATGGATGGGTATCCATGTATACATCACGATTCTTTGCGTGTCGATTTAGAAATTTGGCCCTTCTGACTTTTGTTCTAAATATTACGGTGTTTCTTCATGGAGGAATGCTACCTTGATGACTATATATCCTCTACAGATGATAGGCGTTTACGGCATGTATCCCATTTGTAATTGATCGGATCGTCTCCTCCAATAGTTAAGCGTGCTCGGAAGACTGAGGACTCGAAGGATTACGTAGGAGGAAGGCAGAATCGTAAATGTAGCGGATGTGGGGCGGTTAGTCACATAAACAAACATGCAGGTAATATGCCATTATAGATATTCATTTTATTGTGGTATTGTATTAATTGGGTTGTAAGTTAAACCCAATTTTGTAAAAAACAAAATCCACATGTCAAGCGAAATACTTTAATTTATCTTGAAGCGCCCTTATCAGAGTGCCTCGTATATCGGGGAGTGTGCTTATATAAGGACTCTTAGGCGAAATGCGAGAGCCTTCGGCAAAATGGCCGAGTGAAATTCGAGCGAGTTAATGGCTGGCGGAATTTCCTTCGACCCTTTGCAGATGCCTGGCATATCGGCAGTGTGTCGTTGTAAGGACTACTTTCGGTTGAGAACCTTCGGCATAGTGGCCGAGTGAAATCCGGCAAGTTGGTAGCTTGCTGGAATTTCACTACTATCTTATGAGTGCCTGGCATATCGGCCGAGTGTGCCTTTATAAGGACTACTTCGGCGAAATCGAGGCGCTGCGGCGTAGTAGTCGGAAATTCCGGCGACCTACGAACGCGGAATTTCAACTCGACCCTTAGAGTGCCTCGGCATATCGGCGAGTGTGCTTTATAAAGGACTACTTCGGCCAAAATCTTAGAACGCTTCGGCATAGTAGCCAGTGAAATTCCGGCAGCTACGAACTTCTGGAATTTCACTCGATCCCTGTAGAGTGCCTTGCATTATAGAGAGTATTTCGTTTGAGTTTGTTTTAAACAAGTTATTTTGAAATTGTTAGTGCAGTACATTTGTTTACTTACAATTTTGAAGTTCATAAATGAATGGAGTTCATAAATGAATCGATTGATAGTTTTACCATTAATAAATTTATATTCATTACAATATTGACTAAACTAATAGGTACTTTACATCATTGTGAAAAATTTCCTGACATATTTCTCCTAAATAAAGCAATGTATTTCTTTGTTGAAGTCAAATGGCCTTGACGAGGTATTCTATATCTTGATGCATAAACATGATCACCCATTTGAAAAACACATTGGAATTGGTTAAGTAAATAATAAAATATATTGATACCCAAAAATGTGTAAATGAGTATTGAAGAAATTACTAAACTTATTTCTTTGTGGGAGTGAGGAATCCTCTTCGGGTCATTGAGATGGAGTTAAGTCCAGTTTGATCAGGATGATGAGTGTAGTATTAGATTGACCATCAGTAAATGGGGAACAAACCATGATGGTCTTGCATTCTTTATTTGAAACCATGACTTAGGTGTCATTTTAATTCTTAGAGTCATTATAGGGTAATATCATTTCTGAATATCGACCTTATTTGTCGACCAATGCGCACATTGTTATTCATTTGGGATATATACCTACACCAATTTGGAAAAACTAAAATTTGTAAGTAAAATTAATTACAATTAGTTACAATAACATTGAAAAATATAAAATGGTTAATACTTGATGTCGCTTGTGTACTTGAGATGATGATCCGGCGGCATTTTCGCATAATAATCCTTTGAAGGCGTATCGTTCATCCATTTCGCCCGATCAATGTTACGCAATTGGTCCATGTCACAATCACATGTGGATCCCGAACCACATACTTATTATAACGCTTGCATTGAGGGCCTATTATTCACGGACCCGAACAAATATATTGTGTTAGTGTGTACACGATTATTATATTTTGATAATTGAAAACATATACATAAAAGCGTACGAAAGCGATGGTTATGATCCGTTAGATGGAAATAGTCGGAGTTACTATCGATCCTCTTTCTAATGAAATATAGGACAACATCCATTCCCTAAAACAATTATAATAGTGAAGTTTGGGTTTTGCCTTAGAAGTAGTTACAACTTGCTTAATTAAAACTATACTTACATCATTATTTAACCACCTTTGGTAAGAATATATTATAAACTTAACACTTATCTTATCAAAACCGTCGTAGTAGACAATTTACTTTTCTATCCTTAAGAAATTTAGACAATGCGGCTTTTCTTTTTGTCTCTTGGTTTAAAAGGATCCCGAACCATATGATTGGATAATGTGGTTTCTGAAATTTGGGGATGGTGGTGGCGTATAAACTACTATTTGCTACATAATATACGAAAATAATCATTAGTTGATTAAGTAAACCATTAATCGATAAAGTAAAATTAAACAAATAATCAATGCAAATTAAAAAATAAACACATTGTTTATGATCTTTGTAACAAGTAGCCCATACATTATCTTGACTACCGTATATATTTGCCTTGTTGCTTGATTGAAGTCAAGTCATTTCGCATATTTGCAAAATCTTCCCATGACTTCATTTATCATGCCTTGAATCTGCGAATGAGCACCGGGTTGAGATTGTGTCTTGCTTCGTGTAGTATACAGCGGCTCTTTGCAGTTGGCTCGGTAGCTGCGGATAGGGTCGTGTACAAGCTGGTGTGACATATTGTTTGTCGTCGGGCACACCGAAGTTGATCATGTAAGTCTTATGACTCCTCGCCGGTGGGAATAAGCTCATTATTCACGATATACTACAAGAACGAAAATACAATTGAAATAAATCATACAAGATCATAAAAATACACATGAAAATTGACTTAGGTTGAACTTACTTATTTTTGTTGAAGGCGTCGTTAGCTTACCTATTATAGTGTAGGATGTTAGGGAATTGGTATCCTAGCATCCTTGGATATCTGAGGCAGAAAGGCTCGGCGATGTCGTGGTGGGAACCATGGGTATCACGTAAAGCGCATCTACCTGAAAGTCATAATGAATTTGATAAGAGCACATAATTATAAAATATAAACCTGATAGCGGTTTATGTAATATAGTGTCACGAAATCTGAGAGGAAATCAGTAAAGGCGTAGGATGTCTTGTGTTTCCCACTCAAATCTTGATCGGAGGCTGGAAATAAATAGATCATAGCAAGTTCCCATGGATACTTTTCTAGCAATTATCATTTTCAATGATTGTAAAGTTATTTTCTTACTAATCTTGATCGATCGGTAGGGAGAAGCGGTCTAGAAAAAGAACATGCGGCATTTGACATTGTCCGTATTTCTTGATCATTGTCGTACTTGAATTCAATGTTCTTGAGCGCTGGTGAACTGTTTGTGTCATTGGACCCGATTCACCAAAGTACTTGGTCCTTAGTATAAGATAAATTCCTCATCTCGTTTCCTAGGGAATTTACCGGTTCTTAGTGAACATGCGAAGGCCACTATCAAACCTTGCTCCAACTCCATTGAATTGAACTTCGATCGCGTGTGGGTCATCGTTGTATAGTTGTCTCGATAGCGAGTGGTGCCTGAATCCACCTGAAATTGTCTGTCTTCATCAGCGTGAAATCACGAAATTGAAGCCTCAATTGATCATCCCATACGTAGCTTGTGTAGATAACTTTGGAGTGCCAACTGCGGGTTGGATATGGCGTGAGATGAAGCGATATCCACGCCTCGGGAATAATGCTTCGTGAAGCCATAACCTGAAAACATATCAAAATAATCAAAACATTAACAAAACCAATGTTGCATTTTCAATTGAAACTAACAACAATAGTATGTATGTATAAGTATATATGTGTGAAGTGTATGAATTTAGGTGTAATTGCATTCATAACTACTTGGTATTTCAACTCGGCCAAATTGCCTAGTCCGCCGGCCGTATGGGAGTGAAAACTTAGTGTAAATGAAGCAAAACACGCCGGCCAAGTTTCTTGGGGCATAAATAATTGGCGAGGGTGCCTCTATTATATCACGGATACTCACCGGCCGAATTCAGGGCATGCGGCCAAATGGCGAGGGGGCCTCTTGTTATATCTGGATATCCGCCGGCGATAGTGCAGGCATCGGCCGGTGTAGGGGTTCTCTGTTATATCTGGATACTCCCGGCCAAATTTCAGAGGCGTGGCCCAATTGGTAGGGGAACCCTCTTGTTATATCTGGATATCCCCGGGAATGCAGGCTGGCGGTGGCGAGGGTCCCTCTGTTATATCACGGATACCCCCGGAATTTGAGGCGCATTGGGATTGGCGGGGTGCTCTCTTGTTATATCACGTGAGACCGCCTTTGCAGAATTTGCTAAATCGCCGAAAGTGGCCCGTATAATATATATGAGCACCCGCCGATTTGGTAGATCTTTCAGCAGCGAGGGTATCCGTATATGAGAGAGACCTCGGAGTTGGTAGGGGCCTCGATACTACTGGTAGAGTATCCATATATAACGAGAGGCCCTGGCGATTTAGATGCACCGTAAAGTTGGTAGAAGTATCTAAATTGGCCGTCTATACAAATTGTATATGCATACACAATACTCATTCAAATAGAATACTTATATATATAAAAATTCTTTATTTTTCATAAATTTGTTCATACGGAGTGCGTTAGAGGATTCACAACCCGGCTCATCTTGCCGTGGCGGCGATTCTTGTTGTTGCCCGATTGGATTTGTCACTAGCCTTCCTCGATCTTATTGGAGCCATTGTTGTGGGTGATGGAGAAGGCGGTGAGTTGTTGGTCAAAAGGCGGCCGTGGAAAAGTTTATGGGTAGGGTTTTAGGAGAATAGGGTTTTTTAAGAGAGTTAGTGAAGGGTAAATTTATATATTTGTCTAGATTTTTGAAATATAGATTGGTGGGTATTTTCGAATCTTTATTATTTTAGTGGTTATTTTACCCAAAAACCCTTGAATATATTCCCCCATAAAATCCAAATCACGTGGCTTCCATGCTGTCACGTGACACGCACCTGCGAAGCCCCCTCTGACCATTGACCGACCTCCTCCCCCCTCTCTTTTCTACTGAAATTTTTCAGAATGAAAGAAATTGAGTTCCTTCATAATTTATGAAAACCCTAAAACCCTAACGTAAACCCTAACGGAAATTTTAGCCCGATCAGCATGAGCGACGACGTCATGAACGTCGACCAATTTCAGGGCTCCAAAGCTCAAGCTCTCCATTCTTTAACTACGGGCACGTTGGGCTCGTCCTTGTCTAAGCTCTCCGGCTCGTCGCGTGGCATACCGTCGAACAAAGACTTCCATTTCTTTTACAACTTCGACGAATTCAAAGCTCCGGTTGAAGAAATCTCGAGGCAATCACAGTCGATGCTGGAATCGATTGGCTCGTCGGCAAGGGTATGGGGAAAGAGATGGCTTTGCCTGAAGACATTGATGACGCGTACGATTGGCTGGTGAATATGAACGACGAGGTTTTGAAAGGTTCGACATGTCGGTTGACGAGTTTCAGAGGATTAGGAAGGAGGAGGAGACCGGGCGTTCTACGAATGCCACTGCTGCGGCTGCGGAGCTGGATAATGGGTTTCAGTTGGTATGTGGGAAGAAGAAGAAGGCGCAGAATTACTTGACTGACTCGGTGAGTAGGAACTCTGGGGGCAAGATTCGAGCTTGACGTCTGGGGTAAAGGTGGTCAAGAAGGATAAGAAAACTATTGGAGCGAAGCCAAAAGTGCCGTTTCATATACCGACTATTAGGCGGCCTCAAGACCAGTTTAACATTTTGGTTAATAATTTGAATCAACCGTTTGAGCATGTTTGGCTGCAGAAGAGTGAGGATGGTCTGAGATTTATTCATCCCTGGTGAGTCTGGTTTCCGAAATTTTGATGAGTATTGGGTTTATTGATTCTATTTCCCAACTTAAGCTTTAGAAATTTTCTTGACAAACATCAACATTAGGGCGAGAAAACTTTTGTGTAACGTCTTAAGTGACTGGTTTATATGTAGGGAAAAATTTCTTAGGAGTTCAACGGCTGCTCTTTGGTTTATGTCGATTTTGGTTAAGACTAGTTTATCAAATATATAATATGGATCCTTTGTCTATGCAACTTCATATTATAGCTTTCTTGGTTTATCTTTAAATTGATTGATTTATTGTCTTTCAATTGTTCATGCCAACATAGATGATTTTATTTCTATTTACTCTTGTTGTATGTGTGAAGGAAAACCTCTCTGTTGTGGATTTCATTGATAAAAGTGTTGCGGATGTTGAGTCTGTGAAACCGCCTCTTATAGAATGTACACCGTTCAAGCTTGTAGAGGAAGTTAGAGATCTGAAGGAGCTGGCTGCCAAATTGCGTGGTGAAAATGAATTTGCGGTAACGTTTGAGTACATTGTTTTCTTTTATATTGATATAAAAGATATACTCTACACAAGGAATTGTACTCTTTAAATATTGTGTAGGCGGCTAGACTGTGCATTGATGGTCTAAAATTAGTTGTCTTAATTTGAGAATGAAAGCTTTTAAAGGATTTTATGTAATTAATGCATGTCGTACAATATACAAACACCTAAGTGATTTTGGTTTAGTTTGCCCTTTCTTTTTAAACCGTTATGGACTGTGAAGGGTAATTTTTGTTTTGTTTTTGGAGAATTAAGGGTAATTTGTATTTGTCATGTTCTTACTGTCATATCAAGAAAAGTATTGAATTCTTCGTATTCTATTTTTGACACTTTTATGTGTATGATGAAAATAATAAAGATTTCATGGGCTTTATAATATTCTAGCTGTGTTAATTGTACTGAGATCATCTGTTTTAGCTTTTATTTTGTGGTTCATTATGATTTTTTAAAAGATTTGTATTCCCTTTTTAAATATTTGTGGTTAGGGTAATTACATATATCTTTGAGAAGGAAAATATTCTTTGTGGAAGGAGAATGATTGTGATTCCTATTGTTGAAATAGGGGCAAGGGAGATCAGATAACTAATAATGAAAGAAATGAAAGATGTTATTGTCAAAGGTAGTTGGAGGAATAAGGCTTTGTTAAGGAAGTGATTGTAGGGCTTTAGGGGAGAGCAGGATAAGCTATAGAGTGCTACAGGAGGTAAGTTTGGCAGTGAGACATGGGGTTTAGGCTCTAGGAAGGTTAATGCTTAGAATGTGATGAGGCTTTGGGAAGGGACAAGAAAAGGGTGGGTTCTATTATCTTTCTATATTAAGTTCCAGCGGAGTCAGATGCATTTTATAGTTCACCTGTTTTGGGTCTCCCTTTGCAGTTTCCCTTTCTTGACTATTCTGTATTGCCTCAATTAGGAGGCTTTTGTTGCAAATCATCTTGGCAAGTATGCTAGGGTACCATTGTGGTGTACCTGTTAGGGGAGCCTTGCAAGATTTAGAGGCATAGTGGATGGTTATAAGCAAAAAGTATAGCTTTCCTCTTTAGATTTGTTTTGGTGCTTGAGGACTTGAGGCTGTGAAGGCTTCTTCCCCACCCTTACTTTTCCTGTCTGTAGGCATTAGGAGCTTTTAAGGGCTTTACAAGATCCTTTGAGGCAGGTGATCCTTGAAAGCAGTTTGGTGGTTTATATACTTGAAGTGGATTTTTGTTTTGTTTGACAATTGGCTTGGGAGGATTGTGATCATTGGTAATTGTGGAATTGGCTCCCCTTTTGGGTCTTCTATTGTCACTTTTATAAGCTTGAAATACTGCAATGTGCATTGAATGTGTGTATGCACATGTGTGTGTTTGTTCTTTTCTTTAATTGTACTAGTTGACCCTATCATACATGATAATGTTTGGATCAACTATGTGTATAGGATGTTAGCACTTTCCTGAGTGTCTTATCCCCTTCTGCTTTTTGGCCATTCTTCTCACCTGTCTCCTCTCTCAGTTGTTTTGCCTCTGAGTCTCTCAACTCTCTGTCCTCATTGCTTATTGCTGTTGACTTGCCTTCCATTTCCAGTTTAAACTCATAAGAAAGTACCAGAGTCTCAATTGAAAAAGTGCTGAGTGGAGGTAAACCTTTGGGTTCTTAGGATTTCATGAGTACCATACTAATCTTTGTTGGTTACTCAGGTTGGACATTTTGTTAGGTTGTATTTTAGAGTCTGCACAACAAATGGTATTCACTCTTTAACTTGGGAACTTACTAATGACGGTCTGTTTGGATACAAGAAAAGCACTGTTTTTTTTGCATGTTGTCTGTCACATAAACCTTGTTAATTAGCTTATCATTCTTTTACATAGTCAGGCACTTGGCTCAATTTTGGTTGGTTCTGTTATTACCCTGGCAGTGCGGCATATTCATTTTATTATTCCTTTTCTAGGTTGATTTGGAGCATAATCAGTATCGCTCATTTCAAGGATTGACTTGCTTGATGCAAATTTCTACTAGAACTGAAGATTTTGTGGTAGATGCTCTAAAGCTTCGAATTCACATTGGTCCATATCTTAGGGAAGTTTTCAAGGACCCTACTAAGAGAAAGGTCGATATCTTGCACAAATGCTTTTCTGGCTTTATAATATCTCTGCCACACTTTGTGATAATGTTTATACTCATTTAGGTAATGCATGGAGCAGATCGTGATATTGTGTGGCTTCAAGCGTGACTTCGGCATCTATGTCTGCAATCTCTTTGACACTGGCCAGGTTTAGTAGTTTTAACCAACTGAACTTTGTTTTTAGTCTTGTTTAACTTAGAGATATGCTTCTGTGGAGCAACTGATGAGGATCAAGAAAGGAAACTCAAAACATATCTTAGAAATAGATTTAAGAAATAGTCTAATTATTAATTTGTCTGTCTTCTCTATTTCTGCTACTCTCCTGCATCAACAAGTTAATTTCTTATTTTGATTCTTCATTTTGCAAATGATTCTTTTTACTCATATGTTTCCCTGCTTTTCCCTCACTCCTGCAGTCAAATTCTCTTATGTTATGTTGCAAATTAGCTTTCATTTAGGAAAAGGAAAAAGTTAAAAAATTTTAGTTTTATTGTTCGGTTAAAGAAAACTGTGGAGGAAAAAACAGAAGAATTAGAATTATGTTGAGCTTCGAAACTTTATCTTACATGACAAATGTGAGGAAAGGGGATTAACTTTCCTTTCTCTTCCTAAGTAGATTCTGAACAAACATAGGTTAAATGTTTTTGGATGGTTGAAGTGGAGACTTGGATGGCATTAGAAACTTTTGTGATAAATGCATGCATATATTCATTAAGGTCTTTTCTTCATTTGTAAGGTTGTACCAAAAGGTAGGGATGTTTGTATTTCATTTCATCTTTGTGTGAACTTGGTCATTTTGTCCACTAGCTGGTCATGGTGCATAAGGAACTGATTCCTTTCACTACTTCTAGTTTCAGTACCCTGCTATCAAATAAAATAATAGAAGAGTTTTTGTTATATTCAATTTGATATACTCATTGATGTTCTTTCTTTCTTTCTTTCTTTCTTTTTTTCCTTTTTTAGGCCTCAAAGGTATTGAAATTGGAGAAATAGTCTAGAGTATCTTCTGCTCCACTTTTGTGGAGTTACTGCTAACAAAGAGTGGGTTTCTTGTGCTAGTTTTATCTCTTTATTATTTAGCTCTCATAAGTTGCTTATTCTGCTGCTGCTTAGAACTTGACTAGTGATTCCCCTCATAGTATAAGGTTAACCGTTAGCACTTTGCAGATACCAGAATGCAGATTGGAGATTACGCCCTCTTCCTGAGGAGATGTTGAGGTAACAAGTCAAGTTCTGTTATATGCTTGAGTTGGTAATGCTTGTTAAGAGGAGACTTAAGGTCTGTCTTATAGTTATGGTGCTAAAACAATCCTGAGTCGTGCATTTTAATTTTGGAGAAAAAGTAATTTGAAATATTAGATGCTAAAATGAAGTTAATTTAGACAGAAAGTACTCAATTTGTATAAAAATTATACTTTATTGCGCAGTTTAGTAATATTTCTTAGCCATTCTTATATTTTGTTATGTGATTGAGGTATTTCAGTTCAAGATGATGTAGATTGTTTGACCTCCACAATCATCTAATTTTTTCTTACAGATATGCCAGAGAAGATACACACTATCTATTGCATATATATGATTTAATGAGAATAAAATTACTCACAATGTCAGAGGAATCTGAACAGTCTGATGCATTACTAGAGGTATAACGTCTTTTGACAATATGCATCTCATTTATGTTTTTGCATCTCTGCAGGTTTCTTTTTTCCTTTTCTTTTATGAATTTTTGTTTATGTTTTTTATGTTATATCTTGCAAATTTTTGTATTTAAGTGGTAATTTGTACTCACAATTGCTGGAAAACAGTTTTTTGTACATTGCAAGTGTACATTGTTGGTGCGCCAATTTTTCTGTATGTATGTGCCTTTTTATTGTTAATTGGTTTTTTACTTTGTTCTAGATAGTTGCGTTTTCAGAGTCAGTAATATGAAGATAACTGTATGCCTTTATGAAATTATTGGAAGTATTGGTAATTCAGGTCATACAAACTTGTTAATCATGATTCAGAAACCTTATTTAATATATATCTGTATGTCGGCCAGAAAATGTAATATTTTACTCTTCAGTTTCAAAGTTAAGAGTACTTAATTGAAGGTCTTGTGTCACGTTAGTATATAATTTTAGTGTGAGCTAAACAATGGTTTTTTCTAAATATGTATTATTTGTGATTTGCTGGATGCAAGTTGGGGTGCACAGGGTTTTTTTAGTCTTTGTGATGATGCACTATTAGCCAGACACAATGCCCTTTGGCATTTATCAATGCCTTTTCTGTCTGACAGGTATACAAGCGCAGTTATGACTTATGCATGCAGCTGTATGAGAAAGAGCTTTTGACAGAAAATTCATATCTCTATATTTATGGGTATGTTACAGTGTCAGTTTCAATTGGCTTCTGGTTGCATTAGCTTATTATAGTCATGTAATATTTTTTACTTTTCCCTGTTTTGGCTTCTTTTAGCATCTCTTTGTTTCTTACCTCCTTTTTCATGATAGAACTTGTCTGTTTTTTTTTTTCTTTTTTTTTTTATTTTTAAAATTTTCCTTTTTGTACTAGTTATGATAATTGACTTAATCTTGTCTCTACTTTTTCCTTTTTACTACAGGTTGCAAGGTTCTGGTTTTAATGCTCAGCAGCTTGCCATTGTTGCGGTACATTGCTTGTTTTATCTTACATGTTGTACAAAGTTTAAAAAAGCTAATATATTATCCACCTGTGGTGGTAAACCACTGAAATGCCCTTCTGCATTTTCAATATGATTCTTCTATTTGTAGGGGCCCTAAACCATAAATAAATCATAGGCTTTCAGAGAATGGGCTTGCACTAAGGGGGAAACTGTTTTGGACCATAAAATGATTAGATGAACAAAGCTACTGTTTTTGACCAGTCATGCATTAATGTTTTATTGTTGGCTTATGTAAATGGCTTGACACAGGGGCTTTGTGAGTGGCGAGATGTTGTTGCTCGTGCAGAAGATGAAAGTACTGGTTATATATTGCCAAACAAAACCCTTCTTGAAATCGGTAAATGGGAACCTGTGCAAATTCTACAAGCTTCTTCTGTTTTTTCCTTTGATAAAACAAGCTTCTTCTGTTTGATTCAGTATTCATGCTCTATTTTTTTTCTCTCCTGCTGTAGGGTAATTTTCAATCTTATTTACATATTTTTGTTTTATAATTTAAAAGCTAAGCAGATGCCTGTCACTACTAGCAAGTTGCGGCAATTAGTTCGGTCAAAGCACCCATACACTGAGCAAAATCTTGGTTCTGTTGTTAGCATCATTAGGCATTCTATGCAAAATGCTGCTGCATTTGAGGCTGCTGCAGAGCATCTGAAAGTGGGGTGTACGGGAATGGTAAGGCTTATGCATACAGATCAGTTGATTAGAAAATTGAGATGATCTAGAATCTTTCTTTCCCAGTTACCTTTATTACCCTGCATGTATTGCAGACAGTTTTCTAATCATAAGATCCACCAACCAGATTATGCATGATGATCCTCAATAATTATCTTTTTCTGCAGTTTAAGTTGATTATGTTCTATGCTTTTCCCTTCTCTCTCTCTCTTTTTTTTTTTTTTTCTTTGAGAATTTATGGAAATTTAATTTAAGTAAATGTTATGTTATAGTGATGAACTATAGTACTTTTAAAAAAAAAAATTGTTAGAACTTTAAAATGGTATAACAATCAATTCAGTTCTGTTATGACACCCTTTGGATGAATCAGCATGCCCCACTTTGTTACTATCCACTGGATGCCTCTGAATATAACTTGTCATGAGTGTGTTGAAAATTTGTCATCTCTGTGGAGTTAATTGTGAAGTTTCTGAAGTCTATGATGATTGAAAGAAAAATATAGGACAGGCTCATATTTTGGAATGTTCTTATCTTTGTTCTTATTTTATGGCTCTCATGATCAATCTGCAGTCTTCTGCTAAAAGATGTAGCATGGTAGTAATGGTTGCCTCAGGTTACTGGAAGGATAATATTCCTCTATAAACATTCTATGCATTCTTAGGTTAATAAGATTTGCTTCACAGTGAAGTCATGTTTTTAGCTGTTAATTTATCTCATGAGCATGCATCTCAGCCCATGGAGCATGTTCCCAATTGATATTGACATCTTCTAGATGTTTAGATTTGTTGATTGCCCCCTGAGAGGACAGCACAGTGGCAAAAGCCACTGTTTCCTGTCCCCCACCACAAAGATAAAAAAAGGGTAAGAAAATTCTGTTGGTTAGCTTTAACTTGATAATCTTTTCGATCATTTTGTTTTAGTTTCTACCAGATCAATGTGTTGCTGTTTGTGGACCATTATATGTGATTGTTCAAGAGTTGTGGAGAATTAGTAAGCACTTTCTATTGTGCAGGTGGCTGAAGAAAATATGGTGGTTGAAGATGGAACAAAAGCCTCCTCGCCTGATACTCTTACAAATCCAAAAACTCCAAATACTATAGCAGAAAGCAGTTGTGTTGCCATTGAAATCAATGGTGATACCTCTGCAGTTTCAACTGCTTCTCAGATGCTAAAAGAGAGCTCTGTAGGAATTGGATGCACTTCTGAATTTGATAGTCAAGGAGGATCTTCTAAGGTTCCCGGTGAAAGTGGGAGTAGTAAGATTGAATCTGATAGTCATATTTCAGGGCTTACTGGAGAGCACCTCACTGCTTCAGGGCTGAGAAGGGATGAAAATGCCAATACTTCTGTCTTAGATTCAGAAAAGGTTGTAAATTTTCTCAAGTCTTGAATTTTTGTGGTGTTTTGGTCTCCTTTATCTTAAGAGCTGTATTTTGAAATCGTTGACTATTCGCTTGTAGGTTACTGGAGCTACCGTTCAAGTGCAAAGAAACCTAACCGTGCTTTTGGTGCACTCTTTGGTAGTACTGTCCCAAAAGGAAGTTGGATCCAAGTAAAAGGCAAGTATTGTATACTCCAGTAGATATCAGTAATATCACACATGGCTGTTGAAAATGTGATTTCAAACCCAATGACCTTGTTTTAAACTGAAATGACTATAATTTGAAATTATTAATAGTTTCTTATGATATTTAGAAACCCTTGTGTTTTTCAGGACAAGGAAGAAATCAAGTTGGATCAAATTAGATCATCAGTGAACTTTCCCTTCCACTCATTTTCTGGCGGTGGCGAACAGTCAAAACCAACTGTGGTAGCATGTGTGCCTGCCACTCAAATCCCAGTTTCTGCAGAGCATGATACAACACCACCTACAAGCTCTAAAGCAGAGGATATTATAATGTTGGAAGGTGATAACGAGTTTGAGGAATCCAGAGATGGCAACTCGGAGACCACAAAGGAAGACAGGGATAGTAATTTAGCTGCATCTGCTTCGGAGATAGATAAAGACAACGATGAACCCATGTCTCTTTCTGATCTGTCCTCAAGCTTCCAACAATGTTTTGAGTCATTTAAACCAAATAGGAAAGCCAGACAAGTAGAAAAACCCTTGGAATCCGGTGGTTTGCAGCTGAAGCCATTCAACTACGAAGCAGCAAGGAGGCAGGTAATGTTTGGTTCGGAGAAAGAGTTGCGAGAAGGTGAAATCAGCGTGAATGATTCTGGGGAAAGAAAAAGAGTTCAGTTACAGTTCGAGCCCCAAAGATGATGGGTCGAGAGAATTGGCACAAGGTAAACGGCGTCAAGCTTTTCCAGCAACTGGGAACCGTAGTGCAACATTTCGCTGAGTGTACTATTTTCTATTCTTGTTCTGTGTAACTGAAAGTTACAGAACTCGAAACAATGTTTTCGGTTGTCAAATGAAATCATTTAGATTTTTGAAGGAAAACAGAATTCGTTTTTTCATTCTTTTGTAGACTTGTGTCTTGAAAAGCAAATTAATAGGGATTTCAAATGTATATAAAATGACATGGTGGCATATCATCAAATAAAAACGAACTGTTTTCAAAATTTTCAACTCAGCATAATTAAAACAAGACAAAAAAAATGCATTAATATTTTGAGATTTGCTTTTTCTAAGTAGTAATTTAGTATGAAATTCATTTATTATTTAATTTGGTTGACTGGTAAACTATTTTAATTTTTTTTCAATTTTTGCTGACATGTGCTTACAATGTTATTTGGGATATTGGGATGCATTTGTCTTCCGTGCTTTATAACAAGTTGGGAGCAGTGATGAAAAAATAAAAAAATTTCTAAAAATTTTGGTTTTTTCACGATATGGATTAGGATATTTGGCAAAAAGAAAAAAAATATATAATTTTTATAATTTCTGTTTTTTTTTATATATTTTTATTAAAAATTTCAAGTTAATTTTTTCATAATTTGGTTAAAATTTTTTAAAATTTCTTTGGAAATTTTGAAAATATTCATTATTTTTTTTAATAAAATTTTAAAAATATTATAGATTTTTATAAAATATAATATTTTTTAATTACATATAAAAAAAAATATAAAATGATATGCTTTAAATTGACAATATCTACGATTGATCCAAAATTGCTTTACAAGCTTGAAAGAGTATAAATGTCCCAAAAATGATCATTAAAGAACTAGGTTCAAAATTGCTCTACGAGAAGAAGAGGGTATAAATGTTCCAAAAGTGATCGTTAAAGAAGGAGGTTCTAGCAGTATGGATTCTTTTCAAAAGCTTATGAGAGAACTAACTAGAATTTCTAATGCTTCAGCTACTTTTAGGGATACATATTTAGAATTTTGGTTAAGTGGTGATATCAATAGATACTCCGGTGAAGTTGCAAGTGATTACAAAAGAGAGTAACTATGTCAAAAGAGAATGAGTCCATTTATTGGTGAAAAATATTACACTCATACAACATAAGATGAAAATTATGGAATTAGAGATGTTGAGCTAGGAATTAGTATTGTAGAAAAGATTATATACATGGAGAAAATGGTATAATAGAAATGTCACGCGACAAAAAGAAATTTTTCTATAAATTTTGTATAAGCGAGGGTTGGAGGTGAATATAACCCTTATTCAATAAATGTTATGGAATGTCATCAAGTAGTAACTCATTATACATTCTCGGGCTCAACTATCGGGAATAACAATTATGTACAAAGCCATAAGATGCTTGATTTCTAAACTTTAGTAGATTTGTTGTATCTTGAGAGATAAATACTGTAAGATCACTAATGTAGGACATGTTTAATCTAGCAATCCACAACCAAGTCCATGGCCCATGTAGTACACATTAGATGACTTTTACGTTAAATGGCTTTTAATTTAGTTTCTGTACATTTAGGTTTCCTTATGTTTCTTAGTTTCCTAATTGAGTTAGGAGTCCTAGTTGTTTCAGGTTGTTTTAGGGTTTTCTATCATTCTTATTTAAAGATTGTATTGTCGTTAATTTTGTTTAGACTTTTCAGATTATTATCAAATTATTCAACAAAATTTCCTACAAATTTTTGTTCTTATGTTTTTGTGTGTGATTGTCTGAGCTGCGAGCTAATTACTTGTGCTATGCCAAATTGGTATCAGAGCAAGGCCTTTCCTCAATCTGATGGCTGACGAAGGTTCTAGTGGAACTATACTTGCTAGAATTGAGCAAAGGTTTGAAAAGGTTTAACAACGTTTGGATAACATTGAACAGCAAATGGGAGAGATGAATGAAAAACACAAATCTTTGTTGCGTTGAATTTGGGCAATAAGCATAAGACAATGGAGCGGCAATTAACAAGCAAATAATGATTGACTTGAAGAAGAGGAACATATTGGATAACAAAACTCTAAAATGGCTAAAAAGATAGATTTTGGGATAACTTCGTAGGCCTTAAGTAGATAGGGTTCTGAAAGAAAGAATAAGGCTATTTGAAGGGAAAGTGAGGCTAAAAATTCTCGACAAAGAGCGATATGAAGGTATTGGCCATGAGATGGAGTCCGGAGAAAAATTCCACAAGCAATTGCACTAATTTTTAGAGAGGGGATAAAGTTACCGATTCTTTGAAGGCTAGTATTGTGCAAATTGAAGAACCAGCGGTTTAAATAAATCAAGAGATGGAGAATTATAAAAGGATTGTCAATTAGTTGTGGAATAGCATGTGTTTGATGTTGAGCACGAGGTTGGCGCTTGGTCAAGAGAAAACAATAGAATTTGGCTTTTAATGGCAAAGATTTATTTTCTTTTCTGGAACAAATTTATTTTCTTTATTTTACAGTCAAATTTTGAAAGATTTGATGCAAACAAACATAATCAGATATTGTTTTTAAAATTGTGTAATTGTGCAGTTCAATGGATGTCCTTTTGTGCACATCTCATGTTTATGGTGACAAGTCTTGTAAAAGGACAATGAAATTGATTTTCAACTCTGAACCTATATTTATGGCGAACTATATTGTTGAGGCAATATAAAAGACAAGGGTTAGGGAAGATTTATGCACTTGGAGTCTACCAAAATCATAAGGAAGAGAGCTTGAGCATAAGATGAGTTTCCTCTGCTGCCACAAAACTCAAGGACAAGTTTTCTTCAAGTGGAGGGGATTGATGTAGGACACGAATCATCTAGCAGCTCACAACCCATGCCCCATATAGTACACGTTAGATGACTTTTAATTTAGTTTCTGTTCTATTTAGGTTTCCTTATATTTCTTAATTTCTTAATGCGTTAGGAGTCCTAGTTATTTTAGGATTTTCTATCATCCTTATTTAAAGGTTGTATTGCTGTTAGTTTTGTTTAGACTTTTCATATTATTATCAAATTATTCAACATAATTTTCTCCAAAACTTTGTGTTCGGTGTGTGATTGTATGTGTTCCTTACCTAAGCCGAGCTAATTACTTACGTAATTCCAATCACTAGCAAGTGAGAGGCAAATTTGTCTTAAAGATATTGTGGAACACAAGCCTCGAATCAAACTTCGGTGAAGTTGTAATCCAACATCAACAAGTTTTCTAATATATATTTTATAATTTTTGGTAAAACTCTTATCATTAAACTTTCTTCATTTTATTGTTATTATAATTTTCATCTATTCTACTATTACATATACATATTGTTTAACAATCTTAAGACAAATTTCTTATTCCCACTATTGTTGAATAGGTAAATAAATAAAAACAAATACATGGAATCTTTTGTTTTGTTATGCTTGCTATAATTTCGTATATACTTTTAGAACTAATTTTCTATTGCGGGATAAACTTTTCCTACATTTAATGTACGATTATCATGTTCATATTATTTACTTTGATAAAAAAATCCATTATAACCAAACCCATATTTTAAATAAATAAATAAATATTTTTGGAAATTTGTTTATAGGAAAACTAAATGTGGGTTTGATTGTACCTTTCGTAAGAGTAATTGAAGTCATTTGGACATTCATATTTACCAGAAATTGATAATTTTTTAAAAATTTTGTGAAACTTTGAGACCCTTTATTTTAAGACTTATATGTATTTTTTGGGACTTGTATTGGACAAATTGAAATGATGGATCTCTTGCCCTTGTCGAGATGAAGATAATGGTACTGATCCGCAAAAATGGTGGTGGAAGTGAGTTTTTAGGCGATGTCAAAGAATCGGGTGTATCTTGGAAGCGGGTTAGATTGGACCCACTAGAGATTGAGGATGACTTGAAATGACACCGTTTTGATGTGGGTTGAGGCACAGGTTACGGCGCGAGCTAGGTTAGGATGTAAGGCATGCCGCGTGGGCTGGCTCGTTTATCGAATGCTAAGGAGCACGATGTGGCATCTTGATACACTAGCGTAGTCTGAAGTCATCGTAGGAAATTTTTAAAAATTTTAAAAAATTATTTTGTTTTTCCTTTTTCCTTCTTGCTTGTATTATTTTGTTGCAATTTTTATTATTTAAGCAACAAATTAATAATTTCTTGTAATTTATCAATAGGAAAATGACAAATGATGAAATAATGACCAATCATGGCACAAGTGCCTCCAGATCTATGTGGCATAAGTGTCTACAAGTACATGCTTGATTCATGTGAATCATGTTGAGAGACAAAAAATTCAATGGACTAAATTTCAAAGATGGCAACAAAAGATGATATTCTATTTGACTACTCGACCTTGCGAGGTTCTACGAGACCACCAACGATAAATGAAGATGATAGATATTCTCTAATGGCATTTGATGCATGGTAAAGTTCTAATTATTTGTGTTAGAATTTTGAGTTGAGCAGTCTAACTAATTAGATTTGTATAATGCATTATAATATGAAGACAACTAAGGAACTATAAGAGTCTCTAGAAAAAAATATAAGATCGAAGATCTTTGGTTCCAAGAAATTTATAGTGGGTGGTTTCTAGATTATAAAATGGTGAACTAAAATCTATGGTCAGTCAAGTTCAGGTGATCTTGCATGAAATTTATTTTGAAGGGATGATCGTGATTAAAGTCTTCTAAGTAGCGATATCATTGAAAAGCTACATTACGTATGGAAGGACTTTAAAACTACTTAAACATAAGCGAAAGGAGCGTCGAAAAACTAATTGTTAGACTTGAATTGAAAAGACAATAGATGTTCTTAAAGGGTTTCAATTTAGGTTGAAGTTAAAACAAATATAATGGAACATGGTCATAGCTCCAAGTTAAAGAAGAAACAAGCAAATGGTTCAATTTAGGACCAAAATGTGGGATACCTAAGAATAGAAATTCCAAGTGAAATGCTTCATTGTGACAAAATAGGTCCTAGGATTACAAAGCTGAAGAAGAAGAAGAAGAATAGAGAGGCAAATGTGATGGAAGAAATCATGTAAGAGATTGATGACTTGAACCTCTAAGCTGTTATCCCTTAAGTGAATCTAATTGGATCAAATCCTAGAGAATGATGGATCAATACTGGTGCAACCCGTCATGTGTGGTCAGACAAAAGTATGTTCACTTTCTTCAAACTAGTTGAAAATGAGGAGAAGTTGTTCATGAGAAATTATACAACGTCTGAGATCCAAGGTGAAGGGAAGGTAATCCCAAAGATGACCTCTGGAAAGACTCTAACACTGAATAATGTTCTTGCTAGATTTCTTTAAGAATCTCATATCCAGTTCATTGTTGAATAAGCATGGATTTCGGATGGTGTTCGAATCTGACAAAGTTGTATTGTCTAAGTCAAAGATGTTTGTAGTTGTATCTAATGAGCTTTTTAAGTTAAATGTTTTGACGTAAAGCCAAAAACTATGAATAAGACAAATCCTTCATTTGCTTATTTGTTTGAGTCTTCTAGTTTATTGCATGATAGATTAGGACATGTTAATTATAGTTCTCTAAGGAGGTTAGTTAACTTAAATCATATTCCTACATTTCAGATTGATTTCAAGTATAAATGTGAGACTTATGTTGAGGCAAAAATGATAAGATTGTCTTTTCAAATAATTGAAAGAAATGTTGAATCTTTAGATATGATCCATAGTAATATATGTGATTTAAAGTTCGCACCAATAATGGGTGGCAATAAGTATTTTATTACTTTTGTCAATAATAATACAAAATTTTGTTATGTGTATTTGCTTAAAAGTAAAGATGAAGCTTTAGAGAAATTTATTCTCTATAAATTAATAAATTGAAATTGAAAGCAGCTTAATAAGAAAGTTAAGTTGATAAGGAGTGATCCTAGCAGTGAGTATGTAACACCAATAGGTTATTAGTATGCACAATATGAAAGTAGGCATAAAGTCACTCCACTATAATCACCTCAATCAAATAGTGTGGTGAACCTAAAATTGTACCTTGAAAGAAATATTGAATGTAATGTTAATAAGTTCTACGTTACTCCCGAACATGTAGGGAAGCCATTTTATAGGCAAATTGCCTTTTAAATAAGGTACCCATAAAAGTGAACAAAAGACACCTTATGAGCTATGAGGAAGACAATCTTCTATAAATACTTATGAAATGTGGGAGTATCTTTCTAAAATGGTAAATCTTGACATCGAAGAAGGTAAAAATAGGTCAGAAAACCTTTGATTACATATTCATAGGCTATACACAAAATAGTAATGTTTATCGATTTCTTGTGTATAAATTTAAAATCCTTGATATATATACAAAAATATGTAGTGGCATCAAGGAATACATCATTCTTTAAACATATTTTTCCTTGTAAGTCCAAAGAGGGACCAAGTTTGTCTAAGCGAGCATATGAGACAATGAGTGAAGATAGTCAGGATCAATAACAAAAGGTTGAAGATGAACTTAGATACAACAAGATAATAAGGATAGAAAAAATTTTTAGTCTAGATTTTTTAATTTATTTACTAGAAAGTGAATCTCAAAACTACAAAGAATCTGTGAACTCTCCAGAAGGCCCTGTATGGAAAGATGCCATCAAGAGTAAAATTGATTCCATCTTACAGAATCATACATTGGAAACTAGTGGATCTTTCTCCGGGTAGTAAACTACAAGGATATAAATGGATTTTTAAAAAGAAAATGAAAGCAGATGAAATAATTGATAAATACAAGGCTAAACTTATAATTAAAATGTTACAAACAAATAGAATGTCTTGATTATTTTGATAATTTTTTTATGATGAGAATAAATTTCATAAGAATGGTACTTGCTATTACTGTATTACGGAATTTTAAAATTCATCAAATAGATGTAAAACTGCATTTCTTAATGGAGATCTACATAAAGGGATCTACATAGAGCAACTGAGGGTTTTACGCTCCAATACAAGAAAATAAAGTTTGCAAGTTGGTAAAGTCCCTGTATGGCCTAAAACAAGAACCAAAACAGTGATATCAAAAGTTTGATAGTGTTATGTTGGCCAGTAGATTTAAAATCAATGAGTGTAATAAATGTATATAAGTCAAAGATATAAAAAATGACTATGTCATACTGTGTCTGTATGTTGATGACATGCTTATTGTTGGTAGTGATGATAAAATTGTCAAATCTACCAAAGTTATATTGAGCATAAAGTTTGACATGAAAGATATGAGACTTGCTGATGTGATTTCATGGGTGAAAATCTTAAAAATCCCTAATTACTAGTTTTTAGTCAATTATATTATGTGGATAAAATACTAAATAAATTCAGTAAAAATGATTCTGGGTTGGCCAAGAAACCCTTAGAAGTGAATCTTCACATGTTTAAAAATAAAAGTGAGAGTGTATCTAAATTGGAATATTCTAAGGTGATTGGAAGTCTGATATATTTAATGAGTTGTACAAGATCAGATATCGCCTACACAATTAATAAACTGAGTAGATACACGAGTAATCTAAGTGATAATCATTAGAAATGAATTATAAGAGTATTAAGATATTTGCGGCATACTTGTGATTATGGATTGTACTATACTAGATTTGTAGTTGTATTAGAATGATATAGTGATGTGAATTAGATATCTGATGTTAAAAATTCAAAATTAACTAGTGATATATGTTCACATTAGTAGGTGCAGCAGTATCATGGAAGTCTTCATAATATATGATTATAGCTTGATCTACAATGGAATCTAAGTTTATTGTTTTATATGAAAGTGATGAAGATCTGAATGGCTACGTCATTTCTTAGAGGACATTTAAGGTGGCCAAAGCATGTGATAGCTAATGCAATAGACATGGTACGAGCATAATATATAATGGTAAGTTTAGACACATATGTCAAAGATACAATACCGTTAGACAATTAATCTAGAGTCAAAGGACAATATTGCAAATCTACTAACCAAAGGGTTAAATAAAGAATTAATTGATAAGTCATCTAGGGGAATAAGACTAAAGCCTATAAAATAGAAAGTCAATACAATAGAAACCCAATCTAGTTGACTGGAGATCCCAATATCTATGTTCAAAGGGACAACCTAATTGTAAAGACTAATTTGGATCATTATGAGAGTTTAACCTCTTGCCCATTCCTATGATGAAATAGTGATGCCTATTAAAGATAAGGTTAAGCTATGTTTTTAATGATTCTTATGAGTTAAAAAATTCGAGCATTGTAATGTGGGTTACTCTTAATTAAGGAATCACCTATGTAAAAGAGAAAAGGGGTCGCTTCAAAGGAGGATTGTATATGACATAATTATTTAGAAACTCTGAGAACCATGAAAGATGTTCATAGCCAAAGCAATATAATAGAGAACTGAAAAATGCTAGGAAGGTGTTTTGTGTGAGGTATATCATCATTTACATAAACGATAGAAAAGCTCAAGGATATCACGTCTACCTTTTGGTCAGTAAAGTAAATATATTATCAAAGAAAGGTTTAAAGGATATAACTAGACATGATAAATTTCCACACGACCTGTTAACACGACACGAACCCACACGATTAAAATAATATTCATGTTTATCTAATATAGGTCCATAATGAATCCACCTATTAAAAACTCGTTATGTTAATAGGTCAAAATGAGTGAAATCCGTTATCACCTATTTAAGTAAGGGTATTATAGTATTTTTATTTTTAAAAATGTGTAGTTGAAGTTCAATTTGGATGAAATTTGTAGAGATATTTTTAAATTGAGTGTTGATAAAAATAAATTAGGAGAATGTTCTAATACCATTTGATAATTAAAATTTAGAGGTGATTTTAATTTATGTATAAAATC
This sequence comes from Rhamnella rubrinervis, assembly GCA_007844105.2. Taxonomy (NCBI): domain Eukaryota; kingdom Viridiplantae; phylum Streptophyta; class Magnoliopsida; order Rosales; family Rhamnaceae; genus Rhamnella; species Rhamnella rubrinervis. The sequence continues at coordinate 11,908,556 of CM017574.2, read as the reverse complement.
TCTCATACACCAATATATAATATATAGTTATTTTTTTCATAGGTGTATTTCATGAATTGAAAGAGTTCTCACTAGTGGATTTAAATGAATATTTACATAATATTTTATTATTGTTATTGTTGGATTATTAAGATTTTTTATTAGGTATTTATGGTTCATAAAAAATATTTCTATATGCTTTTTTCTTACTGAATTGCTTACTTTTGTAACATTTATACTTGAATATTTAATTTTTATTTTTTAACAATTTTTATACTAAGTATTATTATTTATTTAGGATAAAAGAATAAAATCAATAAATTTGAATTTGAATTTTTTTTTTATATTAACGGGTTGTTAATGAATCATCCGTTAATTTTATGAACGAATTTGAATTTTTTCATCGTTAATTTAACGGGTTATATTTGAATGAGAAAAAATTTGACACGAACACGATCGTTGTCGGATCTAGATAAAACATACCTATCATATGTAGGTTTCAACTGTAGAACTCTATCACCAGGGTCAAATTTTATGATTTTTTACAATTCATTCATATGAGAGATTGTTTAAAATTGTAACGAATGGAGCTATAATTGGTATGAATGAATTTTGTTTTTAATTTTCAATTTTAGTTTTAATTAGGCAAGTTTAAATATGTATGTTACAATATTAAAAATATATTTTAAATGCCTTGTTACCTCTGTATTCTAAGCCTATGTATAGGCCTTAGACTTTGAATTAAAAAATAGTATAGATAGAGCTTAGTTAGTGTGTTTTACTAGTTTGTGTGATATATAAAAGATATAATTCAAGTGCATTGTAGGAAATTTTAAAAGGTGTTTGATTTAACTCTAGTAGATTCATTGTATCTGGAAAATAAACGCTCAAGATCACTAGTATTATGTGGGGGCAAATTTGTCTCAAGAACATTATAAAACACAAGCCTCAAGTCAAACTCAATAAAATTGTAATCCAACATCAACAAGTTTTCTAATATTTTTTATATAATTTTTATAAAAATTTATCATAAAACTTTTTATTTTTGTTGTTATTATAATTTTTATCTGTCAACTATTATATATACATATTGTTCAACAATCTTAAATCCAATTTTACATCAAAATTCATTACTACTTCCAAATTTAAATTTTAAATTTTTTTCATTTTACAGTAGTGAAGTGCAAATGATTTAAAATTTAAGAAATGTTTGTGTACATTTTTAAAAAGAAAAACAATTATTTTAATTGTTAATGTTTCACTAATGAATAAAAATTATAATTATTAATTTTTTATGAGTTATAATAGTAATTATTATTATTAAAATGCAATTTTTTGACATGTGTACTTAGATTGTTCTTTACTTGAAAAAAAAAAAAAAAATATCGTCATTGTGTATAGCATTTCGCAACTCATAACCCTCTGAGCGGTCAAAGGGCTGCCGTCGGCCATAACTCTAACCACCTTCTTCTCTCGCCGGCTAACTCGGCGGCCTTATTTCTCTTCCTGCCTCAGCTTCTTTCTCAGGTCGCACATACTTCTTTTTGTCTCTATCAGATTTCACGGAGGCTTTCTCTATCCGTCGTTTTCTTCACTACTCAAGAGGTGGTCGATAAGGGTATTTTAGCTCGGTCTCTTCCTCTCTCACTCTTTGTTTCCTGTGGTTTTCAGTTTTAATTTTATTTCATTTCTCTAATTTTATTTTACTGTAATATGTGGATGGATTTTGTCCAATTAATGTCAAAATTTTGTTACTGAAAATACGTCTCAGAAAAATAAGCACAAAATATTATTATCTGATGCATTTTAGTATGCTGAGCGCCTTCATCTATGAACTAATTTTTTTCCTTCCCTTCAATATTTAGGATAGCAAACTGGGAAAAAGACTTCATATCTTTAGCTGTGTTGTCAAATTTCATACTCCAAATTTGTTTTGAAACAGAAGCCTATAGTAGTGAGTGTAGATTTGCAGCATTTGCTGACTGCAGTGTTACGCTTTCACTAGCATACCTACATTGTATCTGATCCATTTCTAAGTAAACCTGTTATTGTGATCTTTTCCAAATTGAAAGTGTGTTAGCTTTATTATTGTGCATTGTGGCATCTGGGTTTTTAGCAACATTTAATGTTCGATTTTTGTTCTGTTTATTGTATTTAGATGTTGTATAAAATCATTGGTCTGAATTGATGAACACCCTATTAGAAGCTAGCTTACAAACTGCAAAGAAATGCCTTGGCCAGGCAATGGTTAAAAAATTCACCATATACCTTCATTTTAATAAATATTAAAGATAAACAGACTAAACCTAAACTAAATTTGCACTTTCCCTGTTAGGTAGTTGCAAATTGAAATTGATTATCTAATTCATCTTACCATCGTGGAGCTTGGCTATTTGTAGTTTGAGCTCTCTCTCTACAATGGTGGCATTTGTGAGACGAATTCCTGGTAATTTTCTTAGATATGACTCTCTTCCAAATCTGAACGACTCTGCATCGTACGTCTTCTTCAGGAGATTTTCTTCCAAGCTCTTAGTCAAAGGTATTCTCTTTCCCTTTGTCTGAGAAAATTAACCAATTAAAGTCTTAGAATTTAATAGAAACTAGAAATCATGTTCTTAAATTGAAGATATGTTAGTCTGTATCTAGAAGAAAAGGTTTTTAAGATTATCTTCATTGAACCATTCTGATAAAAATAGGTAGTCTTGTGTATGTTGATAAAGTAATAGAACTTCGGCACCTAAATGCATATATACATACACAACTAATACATAGGTACGCATGTATGTTTTTCTATGATGATAGGGAAATTTTATTGTTTTTGGTCTTGAAACTTTGTTATTGAGGGAGACAATCAAGTGGTACATGATTAGCCGAAGTAGTGAATTAGCATCATGTTAAGAGTGCGATGAAATTCTGCTTTGTTACAATCGAACATAGTTAAATTCTTCACAGCATAAAATTTATAGCTTGTATAGTCATCTTGGCTACATGGATAGCTGTTCTGCTTGCATTATATCTCATGTTAATGTAAAATTTTGGCTTAGAATCTAATCCCTCTTTGAGCCATATAACTGCTATTGCAAAATCTGAGACTAAAGAGAAAGTAGCATTTAAGAAACCTGGGTTGTAAATTATCGCCTTTAACGTCACTGTCCGAGACATGGGAGTCTACTTTCATGACTCTGTCTCATTTACTTTGCCAACTGAATTGTAAAGAATACCACTTTCATTTTTAAGTTGCATCCCTTAACACCAAAACCTTTTGGACTAATGCCATTCATTGTAATAAATGGCGGCTCTGTCACAGGAATACCTTTCTCTACCACAGATGAGAGGTTGGCTGAAGTGTTTTCACAATTTGGCAGAAGTCGTTAAAGGTATGCTCTATACTTGTTTTACAAACTTTGGACATACATGCCCATATTAGTGAACAACAAATTAAGGTCTGGTGCATTCTCTTTTGCAGCTCAAGTAGTGAAGAAAAAAAATAAAAACCTATCAAAAGGTTATGGATATGTGACCTTTAATATAGAAAGTGATGCCCAGAAGGCGTGGAAGGAGATGAATGGCCAGGTAAATATGCATTTTTTGTTTAGCAGCTAAACATTGTCATTTTGCCATCTGTGACACTAAAATTGCTTGCAGCTTTTCGACGGACGTGTGGTGTTTGTAGATGATGCACTGTCCCCAAGGCATTTCAAAGGTGATAGGCCAGGGGCAAGAGAACACCTGAGCCGGCAGCAGCAGCTGATAATTTAAAGGGTCTTTAGATACATATTCACGTAAGCACCCTTTTGAATTTTTTTATTAGTTTTTGATAGAACTAACATTTTAGTAAGCTTTTCTAGTAAAAATAAAAAATACTCTTGCTATTTTCTCTCTTCTTCTTTTTTCCCTATTTTTTCTGATAATCTAATATATATTAAATTAAAAATTCAAGAATCCAAACATCTTATATTTGATTTTTTTTTTCCATTTTTTGTTACGTAAAATATGCAGGTCTTCATAATGGATGAATTTTTATTTTAAAATTATTTTTTAAAAAATAATTTTTGTTTGGTATTAATTCAGTATATGCTTAAAAAATAATTTTTGTTTGGTATTAATTCAGTATATGCCTAATCTTCTAAAAATTTGTCAAATTTGTTCGGTATTCACTTAATTAATAATTTTGTATTTACCAAATTAATTGGGCAAATTTTTAAGAAATATAAAAAAATATTAAATAAATAATTTTAAATTAGCATCTGACAAATTTATTTTTTACCATAATTTTTTGATAAAAACTTTATTATTCTTAAAGGGCAATTTTTGTAATTTATGATAAAATATTTATTATTTATAAAATGAGTTAAAAAAAATTTTAAATGTTATTGGGTACGGACTTCAAAAAACCCTAATTCAATCTAGCCTTAGAACACTGAAGCTATTCATTTAAGGCATTTGCCTAGGACCCTGTATGAGATGCAGGCCCCACAAACTGAAGCTCCTATATAGTGGTAGAATATAGATATTATATATATGTATATCTTTATTTAAAATAAATACTTTAAAAAAATGAAGAAATATTATTTTGAATTAATGATTTTTTATCTTCTTTTTTTTTTCATTATTATTATTTTTAAACCGTCATAAAAACCTCTTTTATTAATTAAAAGGCCAAATAAAATCAAAATACAATTTGAAAATACAAATGTAAACGAATAAGGAGACAAAGGATCTTGCTATTCGTTGAAATAATTTTAAAAATACAAAGGTGAACTGGAAGAGTAGACAAAGAATCCTAGAGTAAAATATTGGAAATTTTGGTTTTTTTCAAGTATGAAAATTATCCATGGGCCTGAACATAAAATAGCTATAATTTCTGTAATTTTTGTTGAAATTTTTAATATTTTCATAATTTTTCTTTTAAAATTTCTATATTAATTCATTAATAATTTGACCAAAATTTCTATAATTTTTACAAAATATCCAAAATATTCGTGAAAATTTTTATAAAAATTTTGAAAATATTCATTTTTTTTATAAAATTTTAAAAATATTATAGATTTTTATAAAATATATAATATTTTTAATTATAAAAATAAAATAATATGTTTTCAGATTTTATAAAGTACAATATGAATATTTTAAAAAAATTATAATTATTATATGCTTTCAAATATTATATATAAGTATTAAGTATGATATAAGTATTTTTTTTCCTCTCAAATTATAATTATCATATTTATATGCTTTTAAACCTTTTACATATTAAGGAAAATATATATATTTTTTCAAACTATAATAATAATATGGTTGCATATTACCTATATATATACTGAGTATAAGAGCATCTTCTTTTTTTCTAAATTATAATAATTATTATTTTTTTATGAAATTGTGTAATAATTGTTTTATATTATTGTTAAAAAAATATAAACTCAATACTATAAATAAAAATGTGTAGGGACCACAAATGCACTCTGGGACCCAAAAAAAAAAACCTTAGAGGAAGGTTTAAAAAACACAACCTCCTAAGGTGATATAAAAATACTATTTGTTTTAAATTTGTGCAATAATTATGTTATATTATTTTTAAGTTATTAAATAATGAATATTTCATTATTATTATTCTAATTAATAAATAATTCATTATAAAAAATAATAATATTTTTGTTACTATTAACGAGTATTATAGATCTCTTAGAATATAAAAGATCTCTTAGAATATAAAAAATATAGATTACGCTCAATATTTTTAAAATTTTTAAAATTAAATTGATAAAATAATTAATAAATAAGTGTATTTTGAAATTTTATTAAAAAAATTCATATTTTATTTGCAGTTCCTGTTATTTTTTTAAAAAATTTATTGATATTAATATTCCCACTAATATTTATATATCTTTTATATTCAATATTTTAGATTAATATTGATATTTTAAACCTTGCAAAAATCTTATACATTGATAAATTTATTGTGTATTTTCTTTTACAAAAATAATTTATTCTTTTAGACATGTTTTATTGTTTTTATTATAATTAGATCATAGCCATTTATCGTAATTCTT